>CAUYSK010052598.1:0-14273 GCA_963575035.1 Avahi laniger
TCTGTTGAGAATTGTAGCTCTTTATTGGCTTACAAGTAAACTATATCTTGATTACAGTTCTCAATTTATAAAAATGTTCAAACTTGGGTATTACATATTTTGGTAAGTATTATGAATGAATCCAATCCTATTGGCAAAACACCTAACATGGTGGCTGGCTAAGAATGAGTACTCAATAAATTCAAGTTATTAAGATGATTTGTTCATGGCTATAGAATTTTGCAGACCATAATAAGCCTAATTTGAAGAATCAAAGCGATTTGGTTACTTTGGCAAGCCTGGTTCGTTTCTCCCCAAGAAGCTTCCTGGTTTATAATCTTGTGCCTAAAAGCCTGATTTGCCATCAGAACATGGTGGTGTTGTTATGCAGGAAACTACACTGCGGATTCACAGTAACAAAATATATGAGACCAATGATAGAATAAGACTGCAAATACAGCGGTTTACAGTGGGAGTTGTAACTGTAAGGATTGCTTACTGGCATCTCAGGTGTTCTCTACTGGCTCTCGGGCAACATTCTCTGTACCAAATTGAGATCTAAAAGTTGTAAGGTGGGCATGGAATTGAACAATGTGAGTTGTACGGTTTCAATCTTATGTAAGTCTGTAATGCATGCATCTCCATACCATAGGAATATGGCACCCACTGAGAATGAAGTTGCTACTTCCTGGATGCAAAGTGACAATCTCTCCTCCTAGATTTGATGATAGGAACAGCCAATTTGTGCTTTTATAATTGCTTCTTACTGCATTTCTGCCAGCTCTACATTCTGTGAGACATAGTCTTTTCTTAAATGTTAATACATTCCATCAGGTTACAATCAAGTCCCGATGGCATGATATGGATTTTCACAGTCTCTTTTGATCTTCAACGAGTTGATTTTACAGTTTATGGTTTAACTCTGACAGTCAGTTTACTTCCCTCATTTCCAACTTCCTGCGAACACCTAAATCAGCCCCAAAGTAATGAAAGCAGTAATCAATAATAATACTAGGGATGTCATTGTACTTAATAATTGCGATGCCCTTTGTGTTTTTAACTATACAATTAGAGTGATAACAAGCCCAAATTTAATGAGTTTGTTACTTGCTATTAGCATTAGAGGGTATACATAAAGAGTATACAATCCATGAAAAGTTGAGCTGTTATATCAGACCACTGAATTCTCAGATTCAACACACACATATACACACAACTATACATGCGTTCAGCTATATTTATTTCTATATCATAGATGTTTATATATATTATAAACCTTAAAATTATACTGATACTTGTAATTACAATTCAACACAATGTTTGAGTTTTTTCCTAGACTTTCCATATGTGTGTCAGTCTCTTCTCCAACAATGAAATACCAAGTTTTCACTGTCAACAATTAATTTGCTTATTTTTTTAACTAGCATCACATAAAGCAGCTTCAGAATTGCTAATTCATAGTAGAGTGGGAAAACATCTACACATTAGAGTTGGATACTTGCTTAATTTTTTTTTTTTTTTGGTCTTTAACAAAGACCAAATAATCAAAATACCATGCTAAAAATTTACTTAAGTTAGCTCCCTCCCTCACTCCCTTCAGCGTGGTTATATTATTCATTCAAAATGCAAATGGTTCAAATTTGGCCAATCTCAGAAAATTTGAACATTAAAATAAATAGAGAGAGTAATGGAATATGGAATAAAATAATTATACATAAGTTCATAATAATACAAATGAATGAATTTATGGGATAGAATTATTCCTTACAGTAGAATGTAAACTAATAAACATAGAACTAATGATAGAATTAAGATATCACCATTTGGTAAATATCAGAGCAAAAATTATTTCAGGCAAAGTCATCAACTGTCACTAAACCTACTGAGAAAAAGTTTGATAATAAGCAGAATATTTCCCCCAAAAGGTGTACATTAAATTCAAAATGGAAATATAGTAGCAGCTTCATATTGAAGAAACTTGGCAGATACCATCTTAACTAAGCAATCAAAGTTAAAATCACTATTAGTGATGCTGTACTTCCTGACATTATGCACGGAGAAGAGCAGAGAATCTCTGAGGTTATTGTTACAAAAAAAAAAAAAAATGACCTGAATCTAATCATGAGGAATTTCTGACAAACCCAAATTGAGAGAAAGTCTACCCAAAAAACAGCCTATATTCTTCAAAATGTCAAGATTATGAAATGTAAAGAAAGCTCAAGAAGCTGTTCTAGATTAAAAAAGCATGAAAACTGAATATAATGTGAGACTTTAAATGAGTTCCTAGACAGAAAAACATTTTCTTTTCTTTTGCTAAAAAC
The DNA here is from genome assembly GCA_963575035.1 of Avahi laniger. Lineage (NCBI taxonomy): Eukaryota > Metazoa > Chordata > Mammalia > Primates > Indriidae > Avahi > Avahi laniger. The sequence continues at coordinate 2,301 of CAUYSK010052598.1, forward strand.
ATTAATGAGATAATTGAAAAATTGTAAATTTTAAATTTAATTTGAATAATGCCTATAGGTTAGATAATAGTGATGTTTCAATGTTTATTTCCTGATTTTAATAATTATAATATGGTTACATGAGAAAATGTTCCATTTTTAAGAAATGCACACTGAAAGATCTAGGAGTAGTGGGGCATCATGTCTATAACTTATTCTTGAACATTTCAGAAAAAATAGAGAAAACATAGTGGGATAAAATATTGACATATTGATATTGATACTTGGAGAATCTGGGCAAAAAGTATAATGAAATTCTTTGCACTCTATTATACCTATTTGTAAATTTGTTATACTTTTCATGAGCATGGAATTATTTCAAATAAACAGTTAAAGCAATATGTTGAACCATATATTCTGGCTACTTTTACTCTCCAGTCATATGCTAAATATTTTCCCATGAGCAGAAAAAACACAACAAAATACTTTCCAGAAAATATGTTGTGTTACTGTTGAAGATGCACTACTTGATTGATTCATTAGACAAGGTTTCAATAAATATTTGTTGAATGGAAGCATTTTATTTATATATATATATATATATATATGAAAGAAAGATTTGAAAAGAAGAAAGGAAGGGAGAAAAGGGAGGAATGAGAGAAGACTGGAAGAACAGAGGAGTTTATTGCCTGAATATTTAGCTATCTCTACCATTTAGCATGAAGGAAATGCATGCTACTGCATCATTTAATCATATATATGTGTTTGTGTATACATATACAATTAACCCTTGAACGACATGGAGGATCAGGGGAATCAATCCCCTCCACAGTCAAAAATTCATGTATGACTTTTGATTTCTCAAAAACGTAACTACTAATGGCCTACTGTTAACCAGAAGTCTCACCAATAATACAAACAGTTGATTAACGCATATTTTGTACATTATATGTGTTACATACTGTATTCTTACAATAAAGTAAGCTAAATGAAAGAAAATGCTATTACTGAAATCATAAGGAAGAGAAAATATATTTACTATTCATTAAGTGGAAGTGGATCAGCAGGTCTTCATGCTCATTCTCAAGTCGAGCAGGCTGCAGAGAAGAAGGAAGAGGAGGGGTTGACCTTGCTGTCTCAGGGGTAGCAGAGGTGGAAGAAAATCCACATACGAGTGGACCCGTTCAATTCAATGCCATGTTGTTCAAGGGTCACCTGTATATTTATATCAGTGCAAAGCCTTTTCACATCGAAAACATTATGTTTGTGAATTTGAGAGCATTAAAAGTAGGCATTCTTACAATGACCCCTTCTTTTTAAAAATTACTTTCTACCTAGGTCCAAAATGACTACAAATAGCAATATGAGATTTTTTTTGAGCACTTGCTGGATTTGAACTTTACATAAGTTAGTGATCTAGGACAATATATTTTATGGAGACCTAAATTGTTTTTACTTTTCAAATGTGATGACTCACCCAGCAATGAATTTGTGGTGACAGGTGCTATTTTAATTTCGTTTTACTCTCGGCTTTCCTGTCTTTTTAAGGATGGTGGAAACCCCTAATATTTATAGATTTATGTCAATATTATCAGAAAGTTTTTATTCTCTAATAATCATAATTTTTTAAATGTGGCTTTGATTCTTTTACTTCCTCTCTACTAACCCACTGAAAAAACAAGATGCACTTTTACTTAGGACTAATGTTCTTTTGTTAGGGTGGTTCTAGGGTTTAGTAACACTAAAAACTCCATGATTTTAAAATGAAAAATTGACTCAATTTTTTTCTGATCTAAAAGCTTTCTTCCTTCAAGATGCCACTTTTGCTTCTGAAAACTACTATTGATGTCTCCATTTGCTTTTGTGAGAATCTAAACACAAATCCATCGTTGATTGCTAAAGCAACTAAAGGGTGTTGATCATAAACTAGAGATTTTTTTTTAGTGTAGTATCCTCTTTGTCAGAATTTTTATTTTCTTGAAATTTAGTGCAATAGCATAAAACTTTTTTTATAGCTGATACATAATGTATGATTGTCCATAAATCTGAACTCTGTCTGTCATTGGACATGTACAAGCACTACAGTATAATAAATTTATTACAATGACTGACTTTAATAGCCCCTCACAATCTAAGTTCAAAACATTAGAGCTTCTGGAATGTTCCACAACTTTCTAAATTCCAGCTATCCTATAACCTTAACCTATTTAAATGGAGATAAACTAATTGAAAAGTCAGTTAATCTATAAATATTTGGTCTACCCTCTTCCACATAGACCACTGTCAATGGAAAGCCCACTAACACTACTGACTCCCACAATTCCTAAATTCTTCTCATATTGATAAAACAAGTTAAGATCCTGTTGCTCTCAGGGAATACTAAATGAGAGGAAAATTAAGCTAAATGCTCTTTGCAGTTCTTAACGTAGTGAACATAGATGAATTTGCCTTCACGGTATCTAACCTTTACTTATCCCCCGTGTGTGTAGGGGTTGGAGCTGCCCACTGACTGACAAGTTTAGGAAGAAGACCTCAGCTGTCAGAGCATCGTGACAGCCATTGATGACCCCACAGCCATGGATTCAGAGTTAAACCAAGGTAAATCCAGAGTCTTTGCTGGAACACCATGGAGGAAAGAGCTGCCTCTCCTGGACATGTAAATATAGAGATGAAATCAGGAGCACCAGGAGCCCACCAGGAAGAGAGATCTTCGCTCCACCACAGAGAAGAACAAAGTGAAGCACTGGAGAGGGACCTGGTCTTGATGACATCATTTGATGTCCTGGATCCAGCTGTACCTGAAGATTTTCTATTCCTAGAGTTTTCATTTATGTGAGAAATTAAATCCTTCCTGCCATCGCATTTCTGCTTAAGCCAGTTTGAGGTGAGTTTTAAGTCTATTGCATCAAAAGTGTCATGAAGAATAGATTTCCCGATTTTTTTGGAAAACAGACTGATAATCTCAGAAGGGCTCTATAAGGCTGTTTATAAGCACATCGGGAACAAGTAAGAAGCAAAAGAAGAATCTGCTCCAAAGTGTCAGGGAATAGATTGTTCACATATATTTTGACAAGATTCCTCAGGTATTTGGGGACGATACCTGAGATTCGGAGCAAAGAAGGCCCGAGTTTAAGCCTTTGATCCAGCACTTACTGTGCAAGACCTTGGGCAAGTCATTTATTTTCTTAGGGCTTTGGTTATAAAATAAAATTGATAATTACCTCTCTTACCTACTTTACATGGCTACTATAAGAAACAAATTGGTAGTTGATATGTTAAAGCTTTTCAAATTATAGAGCACCTAAAAATAGAAAAAGAAATTAATAATAAAGTATAATTTTTTCACATATATGAAGTAGTTTATTTCCATTTTGCCTTTATCTTTTCCCTTTAGATAATCTGTTCAGGTTTATTATGTTTTCAGAATTATTTTACTTACAATTAGTAAAATCGGTTGCGAGGCATAAAGCTAACACTGAATAGCAACTTACCATGATGCGCTGAAAAACAGTTTCATTTAAACATTTTATTTGAGAAGATGTTTTTTGCATCTGCACATTTGGGGAAAATATACTTAAAGATTAATAGGAAGCGAGTTTCTTGGGAATAAGGTCAGATTTCTATGCAACAAAATTAACTTTGATTTTTTTTTAATTTTCAGAAATTTAACGTACAGCTCAGCTGTTTACTCTCATTAGTCTCTTTGAACATAAAAAGAGAACAAACAGTTGGAGCTGCAATGTAAGGTAAATCAAATACTGCACATGAACATGTTCCAGTAATAAGGGCTTACCTATCAAGTGATTAGAAGCTTTCACCTGGTGAAAAACTCAGAGCAGGAATTTGTGCTGAATCACTTAGATAATCAAAGTTTCAGGTGCTAGTTAAAAATAAAGATTCCAAAGATAATCTGTGAATTCAAATCTCTCACTGGAGTCCACGTTTTTATTAAGCCACTACCGTTGTTCCTCGGTATGCCGATTTTGAGAACCACCGTGTTACACTGCATTGCATTAAGGTAAAACACAATACAGTCACGATAATATTACAGGGGCTTTAAATAAACAGCTAGAATAATGATAATGAAATTAGGACACTAAGAGAAGATACAGTACAATGTTTCTCCCACCTCTGGCTTATCCCCGTCATCAGAAACTGTCAGCATAAGCAGTGTAATTGCCTGCTTCTCTCTGCCTCTTTGACTACTCATATGTTACCATGGTAACAGTAAAAGCAGTGCTTCACAACCTTAGTGGGCATCAGGATCCCTAGGGAACTGCTTCACAATGCAGATTCTATGTCTCTACCATATATCTTTTCAAATAAAGTATCTGCCACTAAGAAGGGGACTTCAGTGTTAGCTGAATTATCTGCAAACACTGAGTTTGTTCTGGTTTGACTCTCCGGAGGGCCAGACTCTGAGGAACCTTGTACTTAAGTATGACTTTGATCTTTTCAATGTATTTATGAATCCCAAAGTTCAGAGAAGGTCAAGATGGGAAAGATGAGGAGCAAGCAATAACACCATCTATATAGAGATCAATGACCTCGAAATATATATCTCCAGTCATTGAAGTCATGTCTCTCCCTGAATTTCAGACTCATAAGTCAATCGACTACTTGATATCTCCACTTGGATGTCTAGTAGTCATCGATAACTTATTGTAAACAAAACAGAACTCTGTTTGCACCTGCCCACGATGTTCCCTAGCCCAAATCTCTGGACATTGCAATTGCATCCATCAAATTGCTGAAGCCATAAAACTATGAGTCATTGTTCATTCCACTTTCTCCATCGGTCCTGATCTCTAAGAACTTCCTCCCCACACCCTCCGATAGCAGGTCTTATTGCCTCTACATCCAGGTATGCCACTCATTGTCTGGCACATATGCATTTGCTTAATAAAATAAAATTTTCACTATGACCTTACCTCATCAAAGATACCACTCATTCACTTCTCGGCTGATTAAAAAGCCTTTGCATTATTCTCCCTGCTTCCATTCCTACTCCCTCAAAATCCACTGACCACTCACTCAACACTCAGAGCAATCGTTTAAAAATTGTTATCAGATTGAGACTCATCTATTTAAAACTAGGAAGACAGTATGTCCCACTTTGCTTAGGGTGGCACCAGTTTATATCTGTTGTCCTGACATATTAACTAGGAAAAACACATTTCTTTTTTTAAAATATGCTGATTTGGACAACCGATTGTATTATCCTTCTTTTAAAAACCCTCCAGTGGTTTCACATTGTACTTATGACCCAGTGCAAACATTGACCCTGGACTTCACCGTGCCAAGGCACAGTCTGGTCCTGTCTGTTCCTCCAGTTCATCCGCTGCGCTACACCCTTCCCTTATTTAACTCCAGCTACACTTCCTGCTTCTGTGTCTTCACCTCAGAGCTTTTTCAGAAGAGCTTTTCTTTTTCTGGAATACTCTTCTTCCAGAGCTCCCCATGGCTAATTCCATCAAGTCTCGGTTTTAATGTGACCTCCACAGATAGCCCCATTTCTAATTGCTTTATTTAAATTAGGGCCCCGGCCATTATTTATCACTGCCCTGTATTTTTTGTGATCTTCCATGTCATCCACCATATGATATTGTTTTGTTATTTACTTGTTTACTCATAATATGATCTCATAAAACAAAAGCAGAGAATTTCTGTCTTTTGTCCACAATTTTACTCCCAGCACCTCAAAAAGGGTCTGGTGCCAAGTAAGCCCTCAAAAAATGTTTGTTGAATGAATACATGATGAATGAATAAATCCTAATGACTAAATTCTGTCTTACCTCGTTAGGACTGATAGGATCAGGAAAATTCTGCCTTTCTAGTTGAATCACTCATTGACATTTCAAAAGTATGAATTTTAAGAAAAAGTCATTTGCAGATCTTTTCATTCTCTGTTCCCCTTGTTTTTATTTTGCCAAGATGCTGCAAAACATTACTCCAGATACTTTCTCAATTTAAGTGGTTACTGAAAAGCTGCAAATCTGCCTTGAATTTGGTGCCAATTCAGTCTCCATCATTCTTCAACTTGGATACTGAGCCCTTGTTGTGAAATTGGATATGCCTCCAAAAACTTTTTATTTGGGCCTTGAAAAGTTAACTTAGAATCTGTGACTTTTATGAAGTATCGCAGAAGCCATATAATATGGCCGTGATGATGCCTGGGCATGAGGGCAGCAGCTTTTTTTTAAGTTTCATTGGACTCCCCAATGAGCTTCTGGCTACTCACCCCTCATCATTCCACAAGATGAGTACCATGATTACTCTTGCCTTTGGCCCAGTCCTCAGAGAATAGCATTTTACCACATCATTTCTGTCCTGGCCTCTTTGTCCTTTGAAACAAACAATACAGAGGTATCGTAATGTGATGTAACATCCTGTTTTCACTCCAGTCGCCAAGTACGCGGGGCAAGCCAGGGAACTCACGGGTTCAGAGCAGAGGCCCAGCCCTTTCTATACACTCTGTCACTTACAAGTTGTGTCATCTTGGGTTGTATCTCACTTTCCAAAAAGGGATGATAAGAGTACCTATTTCAAAATACGTTGTGAGGTTTATCTGAGATGATTCACACACAGCACTTAGCACAGTCATTGACACATATTAAATGCATTATAAGTAAAACATTAGTTGCTTTTATGGTTGGTATCTTTCTTATGATTATTGCTTTTGCACTAATCTCTGGCCTGCATGCTTCTTGCAAGACTTTTGAGACAGCAGGATTGATGCGAGCCAGATCCATGAGTTTGGCTGCGCAGGAGGGCCAAGGTCAGCTCTCTGTTGGCTGGAACACAGTGGACAGAAGGGCAGACACAACAGACAGCTGCTGTGTGTGCAGAGGGCTGAGAACAGCCCACTACACAGCTCCAAGGGTCAGGCCAAAGGTTCTTCAAGGCATGAGTCTCTCATATACCCTTGTCCAAGTAAAGACCTAATATAGATTGAGGGTTTTTTATTTCCTTGAAAGAAAAAAAGTTAGGAATTTTATTTGCTTATTAAAAAATGTCATATTTAAATATGTATAAGTTTGGACTGCATTTGCCTGTCTACTATCTTTACCCCCTTTTTTCCTATAATCATCAAAGCAGTATTTCTTGAGTACTGACTGAACTTTTACCGTCATTCAAGTGAAAGCATTGAAGAGCTAGGTCTGACCACGTGACTTTCCCAAACTCTCTTGTATTTCCTTTGTAATATATGTAATCACCAATCAAATAAATTCCTCCCGAAACCACATGGCAATTCAAGCATATGGTAAAAGAACATTTTATCTGCCAAGCCTGACCTCAAACTTCCAGGTATCAGATTGCTATGTAACTTTTAATTAAGTCTTCATCCTTACAAAGATCTGTTATTAGATAGATAAGTGGATGGCACACTGTGGTATATTGTCATTATGTTTTTAATCTAAGCATAGTTTTCCTTCAAAGTAGCTTACCAAAAAGAAATTGGTATTATTGCACTTTTTAACTATTGGGCTTGATAAGAACTGCTCAGTGCATTGTATTTTAAAATATAAAATCATATAAAAGCTACCTGCAGAATGAAACTGACAAAAATAAAATTTTCTGATATTGTTAGCCTCTGTTTTTTTCTCCTGAGGGAAAAACATGACCCTATTTATTGCAGCTATAACAATATTTGTGTCATTTCATCATGTCATTCCATTATCACAACTCAGCAGACTCAGCTGAATTTCAGACAAATTTGTTGAAATCAGTTTTTTTTCTTTTGCCATTTCAAACCAAATGTAGATATAATGTCAAAGAAGTACAGAATTGACATTTGTTAAACTATATAATATTTTGGAATGAAATAGTATGTCATATATAATATCTTTGCATAAAACTAATTTTAAAATGAACAATTTGCAGTGGGTAATTTCCAGCCTACTGAGTGTAACTTTTGGAAATGGACTGAGACTTGTTTAATTAGGGCTATGTTTTACAATGACAGTTCACTTAGGATTTTTTCTGTCAAAATTTTTTTGAAATAAAATTAAGAAGAATACTATATAATTTCATAAATGATTTTATAATTTGCCAAAGGCCTTTGTCTATATTATCTAATTTTTATTTTTAGGCATATAATAATCCCAGGATATGGGTAAGGCAGTTACAATACTAACTGCTGCCTATTCTGCAGACTGCATGGAAACCTGCATGTTGTTCAGGTCAGTAACTAATTATCTGGCCTTTGTTAACATAGAATGCTTACCATTTACTGGGAGAAAGAACATTTACTTGGTCAGATCTGAATCCTACTTAGAAATTAGAGGCGTGATAAAGATGGCATTTCACCTTGATGGGAAATGCATGGCCATTTCAACACCAATTTGCTTTTCATTGATGCAAAACTAAAATCCGATCACTTGTATTACATAAAAATAAATTCTAAGTGAAGTCACCATTTATTTAATTTTATTTACGTATTTAAATATAAACAAACTAACCAGTAAAAGATTTAGAGGAAAAGAGAGAAGGATATTTGTATTATCTTTGGCTAGGGATAGTCTTCTTGAATACACCCCTCAGGGAAAAGATTAGAAAGTTTGCATAAAAATTTTAAGAATGGGTGTGATAAAAATATATCAAAAAAGACCAATTACAGCCTAGGAAGACAGTATTTGTGTAATCACTCTTAACTTGGAGGTCGAACGATGAATCTAAGATGCAACAGACATTCCAAAGTGAGATATCAAATCAAAATTCCCAAGCCACATCATTCATAAAAGGATTTGGGCAGGTGGTAGGAGAAGGAGAGAAATAAAGAACTGAAGAATTATTTGTAATGGGAATATCTGAAGGAAACTGTTGTCTGCTGAAAAATCCCACCCTGTTCCTGATACCGATAAAATGCACAGTGTTCCCCTCCCCCCATCTCAAGACTCCTGAGAAAGGCTTTACTTAGATCAAAAGGAGAGCCCACAAAGTGTCCACGCCATTTGGAGGTGACAATTGTGCCTGATTTCCCTGGAGTAATGTCACGGTTGAGAGATGAGCTTGCAAGTTGCTGACCTGGTGAGCCACAGAAGTTGCTGTTGCATTAGGATTTGTTTGTTCTCCCAGAATGTGTCAGGGCAGAGTGTCAGGATCCATGAGTGATTAGGACCTAGGTCATATTCTGAAAATATGCTAAGCAGAGTGTGTCAGGACTTGTCCAGGAAAGTTGATCAAAGCATATCGAAAGGAGGTGGACATGAACTGCCAGATTCCAGTTGAAAAGCTGAGAAATCCCAGCCGAACTCATGCAAAGCCTCATGCAAGAGTCTGCTTTAAATATCTGCCCAGCAGAGAAAATACAATCCCATCTTATTATGGTATCCATCAATTGAGAACTTTCTGTGGTCCCCCTTAGATCTTTTCCTGCCTTCTCCAATACCCCAATTCCCACAGGGGCCAGAAACTCAAGTTAGCAAAGCTGAGAGAGGAGCAAATCTGCTAGAAGAAAGAATGAAAAACCCAATCACACTCCCGTTTCCTAATTGGAGCTTCCCTCCACCACATGGGCCAGAACGTCAAACAACCTTGGAGTTTTGGATATCAAATGAGAAAGTGTACTGTCTAACTCTACACTATTTGTACTTTCTAAATCTATACTATTTGTATTAACTAAAAGTGACCATAAATGTTACGAAGTTAACCAAGATTTTGCCCAGAGGCAAGGGAAGAACAAGTCCCATTGAACACAAAATATAAATAGTCAAATCCCATTTATGTGAAAATACACACATATGTCAGAAAGAACATTGTGCATAAAAATGGATATCAAATGGTATGAAAGCATTTGCACCAAATTGGTGATTGAAGAGGAAAGTGAAACTGAAAGCTTCATGAGGAGAGGACGGTGTTTTCCATTTCTTTCCCAGGATAACCATCACCAAAGCATTACTTGACAGGTACGTGGAAGCTCAGTAGTTATTGTTCAACGAATGAGTGAATTATCTTTGCTTTTCACTCTATATTTCTCTTCAGTTAAAGATGAAAGACACTGTTTTCTTTTTTTTTTATTACAGCATATTATGGGGGTACAGATGTTTAGGTTACGTATGTTTCCCTTGCCCTCCATTCCCCCCAAAGTCCGAGTTTCAAATATGTCCATCCTTCGGGTGGTGCGCATTGCACTCTTTGTGTATGCATATACCCGGAAAGACACTGTTTTCATGTGCCCCTCATGGCATCAAAATAAATCAACCAACCAACCTACCTAACAAATAGCTAAGGAAAAAAAAATACTACACAAATTCCTAATAAGCATTTTGAATTAAAGCAAGTGTTCCAAGATATCAATGGACTAAATACTGAAACTTAAAAGTGATTTCACTCCAAATGAGTTAAATTTTTTTACTTTTTTTTTTTTTTAATGGGAAACACGAAGGTATGCTGTATTTTCTCTAATTTAAAGATTAAAGAGAAGATTGTTGACCCAAAACCTCTGGCAACTTTGCATGTAATTCCACAGTGTATCTTCTAGAACTTCTCCCTGCATAGGGTAAAATTATTGCTCATAGACATAAATACAAAGCAACCACATTATCCTGATTAAAATTGAACCATAATTTCTATGTGCTTTAATACAACAATATTTTTAATGCTGCTTTGTCTCTCCTTGTTTACGATACAAGGAGATTTTCTAACTTTACTATTTGATGCTTACTTACACATTTAGGGAAGGAGTTTTATAGAGAAATAAAATTAGACATGGAGATTACTTCATTTTTAACTGGTTTTAAAAATATGTCTCATGGAGCACATTTTTATTTAGTAACAGCAAACAGGTTGTTAATGAAAAAAGAGAAAGAGATCACTATCCCTGTGTGTGTTCACCACTGATGTGTTCGCCACTGTCTTGTTAACTAGAAAGGACTGCAAGAGAAGAAAAGAGCACTTGGGGATTCAGGAAAGTGGTAATATCTAGTATTTATCTCCTGCCGGAAGAGGAAAGAAGGGTTTCAGAACTCCCTTTCATTCGGGTTTATAAAATTTAAGTAAAGAACATTTGCCCTCTGCTGGATTAGTTGGGGAAGAACATACAGAAATATTTAAAAAAAAAAAAAAAGAATTAAAGGAAAATGTTAGAATAGAGGGGCAGAGAGGCAGAAGGAGGGAAATGGAAGGAAAGAAGTAGAGGGGGAGTGAGGAATAAAATGTTTATTGAGGGAAATATATTACATTTTACATTGCTGCTGGAAATCTTGAATTTAGTTTGGTACATATATGACTCAAATTCTTCTATTTTATTTTTTTCATCTCTAATCTGAAAATGATCCCCAGAATAGAAACCATTTAGCTTCAGGCCTTTTTCTAGTACTACAATGACACTAGACTAATAGACAATTACTACCACTTTAATGGATGACTGAGTTATCATTGTCCTATAAAAGTTAATTTTGGTTTTGAAAATTTAACAAGATTTCCCCAACCTTAATTAGTTATTCATTAATACAGTTGAAAGTGATTAATGCTTTCCAATAAGTAAAATATGCCTTTAAATTTACAGTCATCATTCAAAGGGTCAGAGGTTTTTTACTGAGAGTGTTTGCGTATTCACAGGCAACACAGATGTGAAAGTAATAGGCAAATTCATGTCAGTCTGGGCCAGTGGCTCACAAGCCTTCCTGGGCATTATAGTCAATAGAAATGGGGAAACTTCTATTCTGTCTTTGGAGTTCTTTGTCTGAACATGACTAATTGCTTAATTCTCAAAGACTCCTTCCCTAGTACCCTGCCTCTCAATCTGAGCCTGAAGGAATGGCACAACCAAAGTCCGTTCTCTCTCACAAGTCCCTGCATGCTCTTAAGACAGTGACTGCCCAAGACTTTCAGGCGAGAGTCAGGATTGTTTGAGCTCGGGAGTTAAAGACCAGCCTGAGCAAGAGTGAGACCCCGTCTCTACCAAAAATAGAAAGAAATTAATTGGACAGCTAAAAATATATAGAAAAAATTAGCCGGGCATGGTGGCGCATGTCTGTAGTCCCAGCTACT
>CAUYSK010052600.1:0-18895 GCA_963575035.1 Avahi laniger
GCTGAACTTCCTAGAGTAGGCCTAAGTTTCGGTTCCCACCCCCCCTCCAACGCAGAACAAAGCCGGAGCCTGCACGAAAATTGAAAATCCCGGGGCTTGGGGCCACCCAATCAGGAGCCAAAACAATCCTCCACCTTCAAAGAAACCAATGGACTAAGGGGGGGAGGAGAGATGGTGTGCCTAGCGTGTCATATGAAACTTGCGTGTCGTGCGCCACCAGTGCGTCGTGTGCAAAAAAGGTATAAAAGCTTTACTTTGGCTCCAGGAGGGGGTCCTGGTCCATAGGGAGGCCACTACGTTGGTGCTCTGGGACTTGGACCCTGGCTCGAGCTAGCAAATAAACTCCTTTGCCATTTGCATCCTCGGTGACTCTGCCTCTCTGTTCCTGGGGCCAAGGGGCACTGGGTCTAACAGGCCATCATGCTAATCTTGTTTAATGTAATGAAAGCCTCTTATGTGACCAAAAACAGCCCTCCATAAAATTCTTTAAATGCCAATAGAAGAGAAAAGTCATTTATCCTCAACGGCAGTAATTGGACATCCCATAAGCATTTGGCCCATCCATCAATCTTTTACCCCCAAACTTCAGCCTCAGTGGGAAGTCAACAAATAGCACAGCAGCCTCCAGGATAAGGCTAGTCAGTGTTCAATTTTCTAAAGAATAAGCAAAAGATGAATACGATAATGTAACTCCCTATCCCCCCAGTATTTTCCAGTAAAAGCAAGCTGGCAGGCAGAACTCCCCCAAAAAAGGACATAAGCAATTGAAAACATGCTGAGCTCCAGTCTGTCTTGCCCTAAGAGTGGTACATTAATTCTTTTAGGCCAATCAATTCGACAGAAAATTTTCCTTCTAGTGATCCTTTTGCCTATTCCATCATCTCGTTCTTGAAAGGGAAGAGCGAGGATTCTCTCTCCTTTGGAAAACATATTAAAGCCCCGAAGCCTAGGAGACTATGAGTTGCCAAATGAGAGCAAAGCCAGTTGTTCCTGTTTTCCATTTCTCCGGTTCCATTCCTGCCAGGATGAGCCTATGACAATTTCTCAATTTGGGAAATGAAAAAACAAAACCTCACAAATCATTTTGAGGAAATAGTTATTTATGTAAAGGACACTTTACTGAATTAGATAAAATTGTTCCTAGAATTTTACTCTCTCAAATTATGAAAACATCCTTATTCAACCGTACTGACCTCGTCAGCTTTTCCAGTGCTGCTCGAAATAGCACGTGTTAAGGGGGTTCTTTAGGCCATAAAGGTGCTGTGGCGTGGCCACCTTTTCTGAAAACTGTATTAGCTTAAAGGAGAGAAACCTATTCCTTCAAAGAGCAGCATGTATTCACTCACTGCCTAGAAGAAATGCGACACACTTTGTCACCATCCCCTGGAGCTTATAGTGGGAGTGTAATGTTAGTTCTCTTGGAGGAACATAAAAAGCTTCTTTTCCATATTTGCCTTTAGGATGGACACCTGCCACTTACAAACCAAATACAGCTTGTCCATGGCTAAGCGTGTCCCAGGGCTGTCTGTTTTCAGCTTCCTATTAGCGAGCAGTTTCATGAGTCATTGACTTTGGCAAAATGAAGCCCAAACACCCACCATTTTGCTGTGTTGGGTCCCTCTGGCTTCACTATAAGGGACTTTAAAATTTCAGACCCTGCATAATTCCACCGGGCCAGAACCAGAAAATCTGATTTGAGCTTCATCGTATCGTATCGTATTTTGCCTCCTGGGACCTATGTAATGCTATCACCCTATGCATTAATTCTCTTTAGAAGAGTCATGAAGATTGCTTTTTGGAAGTGGCAGCCTCCTACCCATTTTTATTATTTAAAAGTTAGGATGTGTTTTCTAGCCTCTAGCCTGCAGAACGAAGAAAGCTTAGTCTGGTGAAATCACAGTAGGTTCAAAATGCAGGAATGTCAGCGGTCGCCAAGTATTTCCTCTTAGTGGTCTGCATGTGAAGCAAGTGTTCTGTATGCATTTTGCACTCACCTTCTTCCCTCTGTCTTTCCCTCTCTTCTTCCTTCACCCCAAAGAACTCCGGCTGTTCCATCCCCAGTGAATTCTCAGTAGTTATGGCGCCTCAACGTGACAATACATTGTTTTGCACCTAACCAGTTATTACAGCCCTGCTTAACGGCCAGGAGGTTTGAGGAATTTTATTTGTTCAGAGTTTTTACACTATCACCCAGTAGCCCTCACCTCTGAAATATGTGAAGTGTTTTAATTAGCTGACCGATAAGAAATAAGTTCTTTTTCATATTTTGAAATTTAAAAAGAATTGGGTTTCCCTGGCAGTGCTCACAAATTTTCAAACAAGTGTATGATTAGGGAGGGCCTTGGGAAAAACTGTGAATAAGATGTCATTTATCTGCTGCTTTGCATTTTGGAATCCTTTCTTCCATTTTGGCTGCTTCCCCTCTGCTCATCGCCCATATCTCAGGCATCCGTTCCCATGGCAACTTGGTCAAGTGGGCTGTGTTGTCACAAGGGTTTCTGGAATATGAAAATCATGAAGTCTTGCTGAAGAATGCTCTAACAGTAGAATCTCAGGTACTGTCTAAGAGCTGGGGGGAAGATGGGAATCCTTTATAACATCATCCACAGAGCTTGTTTTAAGACTAACTTTCAAAATCTGTTGATGGTTGTTCATATCAATGCTATTTATTAGGAAGCAAGTTTTTAGGATCAAGAATGGAATCCTATGAAAAGAGTTCATATTCATTCATTCAAGAAATATTTACTGAATTTCCCCGGAGTAGATAGATGGTCCTATCTTGGTACATAATTAAGTGTAATTAAAAAAATAATAAGCATCCTAAGAATGCAAGGTGCTATGGAAGTTTAGATGTGGAGGAATACTTCTACCTGAAGCAGTTAGTTTCCAATATTTCATTTGCTGAGTCCTTTGCAATGCTCCCCACCACCTACCTCTATGTGATTAATGTCTTATCTCTCAGCTCTACCTATCTGCCAATCATATATGGCAAAGAGCATCGAAGGGGAGAGTCATTGTAGCTGAATTTACAGAATAAATGTGCCATCTCAGCTTTGAAACGCAGGGAGTATGCACTCTGAGTAATAGTCAAAGTTTGCTCACAGAATCTGTAATTGCAACTGTTATCTATGGCACTCTTTGCTGGGCGGTGGAGCTTCTTTAGCATGATCCATATGCCAGGCAAGTCGCAAGGCCACCTGTGCTGCCAGCCTTCCAGCACACACCCCTGACATTTCTCGCATTCTCATGACTGCTAAGCCTTTAGCTTTATATTCCCCGTCGTCTTCTCCTTCCCATTCAGGTCTAAGTAGAAACTTGATTGGCAAAAAGGCAGATCATCATCAGGGACATCTGCATTTACCGAAAGGAGAGTAAGAAACATTTTCACTGGCAATAAAATAAAAGCAAATGTTTTTCTCCACTGCCTTTGAAAACTCTTCCTTCATGATTTGAGAGCTGTTGCTTTATTAGCTTTTTAACGCCTTTAGAAATCGAAAGGCAGGGAAAGAGTCAGGAACAAGTGTTGTCACGAGATGGAGGTAGGTGAATTCTCTGAATAGAACGACTATGCACTTTGTGATCATCTTTCTGTTGTGATCCCAGAGCTGATGAAATCCCAAGCTATGTAATGGCTTTCTTACCCAATATCATGGACATGTTGACAATTTTATGTGTCTGTGTTTTAATACATATTATTAGTTCTACACTATATCATTTGGAACCCTAAGATAGTAAAGACAGCAATTTGGTATCACACAATAGGAAGTTGCGATGGATTATGTCTGAAAATCTTTATCTTTGAGGGGGGGTCCATAAAAGGAACTTGACTGTTCATGGAAATTGAGAATTAGCTGACAAGAGTGCAAGGTGGTTTTGAGGAGTCTTCCTCCTACTCTGCTTCTCCGAGTAGCCCTTTCTGCTGTAACCACACCAGCCTGAAGAGGAGGACCCTGTCCTGTCCCTATTCAGAAGATGCTGGACACAGAGCTGGATGAGAAGCCTCAGCTCCAGATATCCTGTCAAAGGAAACAAGACCCCATGGTGTTTTACTAAGTGAGGGCAGGCACATTTAAATCAGGAGTCAGCAAACTTTGGACTGTAGGTCAAATACGAGTTTGTTGTCTGTTTTTGTAGGTCAAGTTTACTGGAACATAGCCGTGCCCACTAGTTTAAGGGTTCTTCTCTGGCTGTTTTCCTGCGACAGCATCAGAGGTGAATAGCTGCTGAGGAGCTGCAACAGATCCCACGTGGCCTAAACTCTGGCCCTTTGCAGAAACAAAGTTTGCTGACCTCGTAATTTAAATCATTTTCTACTTTTGGAGAATAAAGCTAGAGAATCCAGAGAAAGGTAGGAACTGCCAGTCAGTAAAACTGAATATGCTAACTGTATAAGATTTAAAGACAGAGGGAGGTGACATGAATTTCGGCTATTCTAATTTGCTATTAATTGTGAAAACGTCACGAGGCACAACTAACATTTATTGAGAATCCACATACCGTGGGCGCTGTGTTAGAAAGTTCCCATAAAATAGGTTATATGGATTGCTTATGTCAAAAAAATTTAGACCTTCCTGGAGATGGGGGTCTTTGGGAAAAAACAAGAAGAAGCAAACCAATAGGCACACCCTGAGTTTTATGACCCCAGACACTGGATGGGGCCTTGTGCTCCAGCAGAGCCCCTGACCCCTCATTAGCGCCCAGACACAAAAGATTATTAAGTCTGCTAGTTTGAAATGCATTTTCCCTGCTGTGCAAGGTCAGAAACTGAAGACTCTGGAGGCCCTCACTGTAGTTCTCTTATGTACTCTAACGGGAGAACGAAAGGAAACACAGCAGGAGCATGCACACGCTCCTTCAGCAAACTAATGGCAGCATCCATAGGCACAGGGGTATTTCATCGCGATTATTTTTTTCTAAACGGTGCCTTAAAAAATCATAAATGTTTGTAGCCAGAATTAATTGGAGAATTAACATAGTTCAGATGCTATGAATTGCTTTCTAGAAAAAGAAATGTAGGGATGGGAAGTGATTCATGCAGGTAGACTGGCATTGGCAGCAGAATCAGCATCGCCACATAGGTCTTCTGAATCCCTGCTCAATGCTCTTCTCTGTTCTTTTTTTAAAACCAATTTATGTTTTCTGGGTTAGTTGTTATCATTTTTGTCCCCATGTTGATCAGAGACTGAGCCTGACACAGCCCTGGTGTTCACTGGTTGCATACGAGACATCTTATCTTTTGTCAAAATTGCTGGGAAATAGTCACCCTAATTGTTTTCCCTGTACACGCATACATTTTTGTATTCTTTCAATCTATTCTTTCCGGGCCTGCCTGTCTCTGTAAATTCGGTTCTCACGTGCGGCAGCGACTCCTGCCTTGACGCTCCTCTCTGAGCCCGACCGCGTGCTCCATTCTCGGATTCTGAAGCCCTTTGAAACAGGGAGCGGGGCTCCCTCCTTTCTTGGCAGACATCTACCCTCCCTTTCCAAGAAGAAAGAGTCAGGTAGGATGTCTGTGAAAACAAAGCACAAAAAAATGGAAATGACAGAGCAAGGCAAACAGTAAGAAAATCAGGATTTGCTCAAAAGAAAAAAACAAAATAGCACCAAAGGAAACGGAATTACAAGGGTTCTGGCAAAACTTGTTCTCTTTTCATTTTGGGGGGTGGCAGTCAGATTGGAGATTTCATTTGTCAATGCCTTCTCCCTTCGACGTCCCCAAGCTGAGCCAGAACCTGCCACCCCCTCAGTGTTGCTCCGGAGAGCATCACCCCTGCCTTCCTCATCGGAGTCTTAAGCCCATTGTCAATATCTCTATTCTACTCTCAACTGCAACGTCAGCGCAGTGATGAGTAGTGTGTTCGAGCAGCGTCCTACTCACGGTGCCCAAGTAAACTTTTGCTTATTTCATGCCCTTGGGCTTCGGACTTGAGTGATCATCCTCCCTCTTCCTTTTCATTTTTTTTTTTAAGTATCTGAATATAAATACACATAAACCATGCTCACCTGGTTTTGCAGGTTGAACACGTCCTCATGAAGGGTTAAATAATGCTTTAAGGTTACTGGCCAGTGGGGAGGAGGCCTGAGAAGTTTGCTTCTTTGTTTCTGCATCACTGGCTCGAGACAGTGCTCTAGTCACTCATGAGCACCAAGATGACACAGTCTCAGCCCCCGTGTGGGTGACTCAATTAGCAAACTGGAGATGGTGTCAGAACCAAAGAAAGGCTTTTCTATAATGTCCCCCAAAGCAGAGTGGGGTGGTGGGAAATGCCACACACAGCGTCACATTCTAGTTCTTTTCCCACTTAGTGGGACCCCATGTGAAATACAGCCAGAGGAATTCAGAAAGATACCAGGGCCCAGAAACCACATGGCTACACTTAGCCCACTTTCCTTTTCCAAGTTCTCTTAGTAAAATCGTCTTTCTTCTGAAAGGTGCCCCCACTTACCTGTTGATGCTGTTTTTCTGTGCTAACATCTGCCAGTCCTTGCCTTTGGCATTGGGGGTATCAAACGTAGCACAAATCCGCTGTCTGATGGAGTAGGGAATTTTGAAGGCTTTGGGGCCGGTCTGTGCAGGGAAAGCGCTGTCCTCTTGTGTGATGAAAGTGATGGTTTCTCTTTCACTCTGTAAACACAATAAGGAAAGCGTGATTGGATCCAACGGAAAGCATTATCAATCAATACTTTTTTTTTTTTTTAAGAAAAATCTGTGCTAATGCACATGTGCAAAATGCTTGCCTGTTGTGTTGGACTCTATAAAATATATTGATAAGTTCCCGTTTCTTCTAAGATAGTAAAGAGCTTCTCTAGTAGCCTAATAAATTGTGTACTGGAGATTTACAACAGCATGTTTCACTCAGGGGAGTCATAATCATCAGCTTCCAACATCCAAAGATCTGTCAGGTGACAGCAAAATTTAGTTTTTTTGGCTTTCAGGGACAGATCTACAATCAGTAGGAAGAAGCTACCAAATGACAGATTTCAGTTCAGAGTAAGGAACGACCCTCTGAGGATAGTCACAACTGACCCGTGATGTAGGGCTTGATCAAGGGAGCTGGCTGGAAAGCGCCTTGTCAGGAAATCTACAAGAGTATGATTGTATGTCGATTATCCTGAAGTTTGCATTTCTCCCCACCAGCCCTAAAGTGTGCTTTTATAGTAAATATTTTGGTCTCGTTTCAGGATTAAGTCACTTTGGTAAAACAGAGCCTGCCATGAGTCAGAGATAACACCCAGACCAGCCTGGCAGTGCTACAGCCTAGAAGGCTCCTAAGCATCCACCATGCTTCTGACTTAGAGCTGTCCAATGAGGATCTGCTATCTCAGTACCTCACAGCAATTTCACCATCATATCCAACATGAAATCACATAGAAACATGCCAGATTGCACTGGCTGCTAGTACGTTTAGGTGGACTGACAGAACTTCACGGACTGAGTCACTCCCAGGATTCTGAGACAAAAGGGATTCTACTGATGTAATTAAGTTCCCTAATCAGTTGACTCTGAATTAGTTAAAAGAGAAATTTTGCTGGGTGTGCCTGACCTAATCAGGTGACCATAAAACCAGAGAAGAGGTGACTCTTGTCTGAAGCATCTTTCCTGCAGGACTGGAAGACAGCAAACCACCACGCTGTAAACTGCTCTAAGAGGGGCCATATGGGTGGTCTCTAGAGGCTGAGAGTGACCCCTGGCTAATAGCCAGCAAGAAAATGGGGACTTCAATCCTCTAGCTGTAAGCTGTAACCAAATGGTGCCACCACCTGGGTAAACATGGAAAATGACTCTGAGTTTCAGATGGAAACGTGCCTTGCCAACACCTCGATTTGAGCTTTCCTGAGCAGAAAGCCCAGTTGTGCCATGCCTGGACTTCTGACCTACAATATCTGTGATGTTGTTTTGTGCTGCTAAATTTGTGGTAATCTGTGATGCAGCAAAGGAGACCTAATGCAAGGGGTAATTAAATCATCTCTGAGATTGGGTTAAGGAAGGGGCTAGTTAGGACTGTTTAAACTCCAAAAAGCTGTCCTTTGTATTGGGAACTTGCCTGTTATGTCCTCCAAGGAAACACATGCCCTGTAATCCTGCTACTTCTTCTGATCTTTACACATCATCCTAACGTGGGCAGCACCAGTGTTGGGTGCTTCTCAGCTAGTGGCTAGGCTCACACAACCGTAGACCATCAGACTTGGCGAGTTCAAAACAGAATTGATGAAACGGATTGGTGCAGAGATTTTACTAATGATTGATAATGCATTTTGTCTCTCCATAAGCATTTAACACAGTTACGTTTTGAGGTCCGTGCTTTGAAAACGCAATGCCAGCATTTGCAAAAAGGTATCTCAGAAATGACTCTAAGAGCAGTCTCATGGTCAAACACATTTGAGACATGCTGCATATTATATCCCTCTCTTGGAAACTCAAAGTACATGTTACGTGATTAAACAGATTCTTCTACTGGTTTTAGTTCTATTCCTGAAATATCATAGAACGATTCTCATCAAAACTCTTCCAGTATTTGAGGTTGCCATAATCTAACAGAAAAGCAGGGTTGTAGAACCAGAAAGATTTCACTTTGGATTCAGACTCAACACTTCCTAGCTCAGTGACCTTGGATGCTACATTATCTGTCTCAGCCTCGATTTCCTAATCAGTCTTGTTGCATTTTTCTAGACCCCACAGAGGTTATGACAGTTGGAAAAATCACTCAGATACTTTGTGACACAGCTGAAGCTAGAATTCTGATATCCTGATAATTACACCAGTATTTATTTCACTACATCACCCTGTTTTAAGACAAGTACCAAGAACTCCCCAGAGCAGGGTGACTAAAGAAAATGTTCTCTGAGTGACATTAGCATTATGCTCCAGGAATTTACAATAGTTAAGACTTCATGGCTGAATTACTTTGAGTTTGCCTTGAAGGATAGATAAGCATCCCTTGTATAGAATGTTGGTGGGTAGGTGGCTATTCTAGGCAGAGTGGACAATTCTGATATACCAAATGGTTATAAAATAAACCAATTCTGTCCCTTACTGCTTAAAATAGGTTACAACATACATCATTTTTATCATGGTTTGTAAAATTTCTTCTAGCCTCTAAAAATGCAAATCAAATAGGAATAGCTTCCTTGCATATTTTCTGACTTAGGAGTGTGGTATAAACTAGAGGAAAAATTAAAAAGTAATTCTAGGGAAGGTAACAGGGCAGCTGTCATTGTAAAATGACACCAAAGGGTATTGACCCCAGAAGACGTGGCTTGCCAATGAAACTGAAAATACTGAAAAGTGTCCTTGCCAAAGGACTGCAAGAGACAGACCTGGCTTCTGGAAGCCCTCGTGGCACCTGCAAATTGTCGACTAAATACGGTCTTTACTGTTGGCAGAAGAACCACTTCGATGCATGATGTCTTCAGAAAAAGCTGGACAAAGTAGTCTTATTTGAAGGTGAATAAAACATTACATGAGACTGAGTCTAAAAATAAGTAATTTTTCAATTTACTACGTTTTAATAAGTAAGCCCCTGTTTCCTTCTTAAGGTTTCCAAATTTAAATATTTTCTATGCATAAGGATGACACTTTATGTAACATTTATGATGCATTCTAAAAGACATCTGGGCCAAGTAATAAGAATCCTGTAGATACATCACATTTTCTGATTGTTTAAATTAAATATGCAAAGGAACAGTAGATTTTCATGCTCTGCACATCTGAGATAAGCGGCTGCTACCTGGTTAGCTTAGGGAGTTGTAAATCAATGCGAAATTCCAAGTATTCTATTTTGTAACAGACAAATTATGCCCCAACTTCCACCACTTTTGGAAGGAAGATAAGAATGTTGCTTGAAG
Source organism: Avahi laniger (assembly GCA_963575035.1). Lineage (NCBI taxonomy): Eukaryota > Metazoa > Chordata > Mammalia > Primates > Indriidae > Avahi > Avahi laniger. The sequence continues at coordinate 9,847 of CAUYSK010052600.1, forward strand.
GGAAAATTGTAACATGCAAGATTCTCATTTAAGTTTTTTCTACTGGAAAAAAAAAAGGTTCTTTAATAACATTACATTAATAAGGAATGATGAAATAAATTACTTGGGGATTCTTCCCTTCTCTTCAATATCTGCAAAATCGTTTTACTCCAGTTTGTAATTTTAGACCGGTGATACCGTTGCTGTATAGAATATCAATGGGCAATAATCAGCAGGTAATTCAATGGGGTTAAATTTAAGAAGAACCAACCTACTTCTAAAGAGCGACACAATAATGGCCACTTGAAAGAGGAAAAAAGATATTGGTCACTGAAATAATTTTTAAGTGTAAGGGTGACATGATAAATACTGAACGTAACCAAATGTCTTCAATGAGGAACATCACTGCATTGAGATATTTAAAATTAATGTTATGTATCTCCAATATTGATTTTATATACATCCTATTGATCTTATCTATTTTAAATATATATCTTAAATATTGATTTCTGGTGCCACGATGTTTGTCCCTAGTGCCTCCTGAGCCCCCAAAGAGAAGGCTTATTTTATTGACAAGGCCCACAGTTAAAGCTAATAAACTACACTGCCTTGACCAGGACCCGGAAGTCGTGTCATATGGTCGTCAGACTTTGATCTTGGAGTCAGGTCTCTCACTTGGGTTCTCCAGCTCCCCACCTTATTAGATCCATGATCTTGGATAAGAAGGTTGACCTCTTTGAGACTTTTACACCATGTAAAATTGTGACAGCAATAATACTTAATCCACAGAGTTGTGATGTTATATGACACATTTGGAAAGCAAATCAAACAGTATCTGAAATATAACAGCTTTCAAAAGTCATTAGTCTTCCGTCGTAGAAATTGCGAACAAATTAGACTTGTCTGAGAAATACAGTTTATTACAAAGTGACAGAAACACACTGCAGACTGGGCCAACTCCCGCAGGAATGCTTGAAGCAATTAATTAAAGTGATCTTGGACAGGATCAAAGGGTTAATGAAGCTTCTAGAACGCAGCAGCCCTCAAACTGGAGACGGTCGCCTAACAATGTAGTATCTAAATATTAATCTGATATTTGCCTCCCAGTATCCAGAGATACTGTGATGCTATCTTCTCCAAGGCATTTCAAAGTGACTGTGAACTTTTGAAGCATTAGAAAAGAAACTGGAGAGTAAAGGATGAGGTTGAGTTTATCGGCTAATTTTCCTTCCATGCCATGCAATTCAAGAATTTATTTAAGCAAGGAACAAAAACACCAGCACGTACCAACCCTACCATATTCCTCTTACGTAAATATCCTGTAACGGCGGAAGTTGATCACCATTATCAGGGTGCCTTAAAAAACTTTCAAATCTGGAATTCTTTTGTTGGCCTGTTAACAGACATTTAGGGCACTTTGGATCAGAGGCATATTTAGGTTCTGCCTTTTCGTGCTTGCTTCTGAGTACCAGCTCTTCTAGGATTGTCTTTATTTTAAAACTTCCCGATGATTTTTATTTTACTTTGAAATATCTTGTGTTAAATATGCCATGACTGTTCAAAAAAGAAGCTCTAAAAATATCCTACCCCAGGTTTCTGGATCTACCTTCTCCACCAAAACTACTTTAGCACATAATGCTAATTGGCAATAATGAATGCAAATACTGCATAAACATGTCAGTTAAGACAGCTATCAATTTAAGGCACAATCCTTTGGAAAGCCTCTACTCTTCAGAAAAACTATTTGAGAAATTAGCAATACCCGTTTTGCATAAACAATGAATTAAAAGGAAAATGGAGAGGCGTGATCATGCTATACAGCTGCAAATTTTTAAAGAAAAAAAGCCCCTGCAATTGAGTTGTATCTATGTAAAAGTGTTAAACCTTCTGTCAAGCCTAAATTAGTAAACATATTTTATATATTAATAAATATGTATATATATATTTATTCTATAAGTAAATGATAAAAGTATGTGTATTTTCCTACATTAGCCAGAAATTACCTTAAAGCTGCTAAACAAAAGCATCACAACCCTCAGCTACTCTCTCCCTGCAGAGAGGTAGCACTGCAGAACCATTCAGAGGGAATTGCTATTGTCTACTTTCCAAGCTCACGTCCAAAGCCATGAAGTCACTCAATGGTCTGAGGCAAATTAGAGCCATAGTATACAACAATCAGGTGTCTTTTTGCAAAAGCTCCCAAGTGAATCCTCCTTTGAGTCTCACTTTAGCAATGTCTTTCAATAGTGGTACAACCTGGACAAAGTCGTTGACCTCTTTGCACCTCCATTTCCTTACCTAGTAGAATGAGATTAATATCTACCCTGTCCTCCTTATATTATTATTGGTGAATCTAGATTGAGTGAAGTTGTGGATGTCCAGAGTCTGGACAGCGTGAGACAATGTAGGACAAGGAGATTAGTCCTGAAGGTGAAATAGCACAGGCAGGGAGACTTCTGGAGAACTAGTCAGAATCAGAAAAATGGCCTGATGGTGACCTTGTGCCCCTCCTCCTTGGTATGTGTCTCAACTGTACCAGCGGGCTCTAGCCCAGGATGAATCCCAGCTGACGCTCCAAGTCTACTATGGGCTATGAAACTTCTTGTAGTATGTAAGAAGCCCTGGACCAGTTCCTTCCCCAAAGATCCCTCCACAATCTAAGGTCCCTCATGCCTTGAGTTTTTCCCTGCTGAGTGGGAGGCTCAGTTCAATCCTCAGCCTGAGACAAAGTTTATTTTCCCTTATTAGTAAAGAAGATTAAGACTTTGTACACTTTGAAGCTCTTTCAGAACCTGAATAGCATGGCTGAGCTAGGTACAGCTTTATTGTTCTTATTGTCCTTTAAAAAGGGGGTCGAATGACCTGTAGATGGAGGACTCACCTCCAGGATTGATGTCTGTACTTGGAGGATCTGTTCATGGCCTTTGAGCTGCCGGATGCAGATTTTGCAGGACAGCTGGGTGGTGGTGGGCGTGTAGCGCTCCAGGGAGAAGGCACAGTGCAAGGGCTGCCGGTTACTGCTCCACACGCGGGAGAACGGGACTTCCTGCAGGGGAGATGGAGGACAGGAGAGAGGGGTGCGGTGTGCAGAGCCCGGCTGAGATGAACTAAGAACAGGAGAGACTTAACAGCAATAATTATGACAATGATGGCGGCGACGATCCCAGCAGAGATAATTGAGCGACTTTGGTGGAATTGTTGTAGAAATAATGTTCCACCATATGCCAAGCAGCACAAAAGTAATTAATGTCAATTCCAATTGATAACATTTGAATTCCAAAACTGCACTGTAAGAGCTCAGATTTCACTTGGTGACATACACAATTAGAAAGAATACCATCCAAAATTAATCATCTTTTTTTCTCACTAAAAAAAAATATTATCCTTTAGAAGACTCCTATGGTCCATCCTTCTACCTAAACCTAAGGTAGGATGTTATCTTTTCAGTTAAATAAAAATAATGCTAAGGAAATTGTGAGAAGTTCTCCCCACACCACAAACTCATGCAGAATGGTGTGAGAACACAGTATTGCTAATGTATCAAGCATAAAAATTAATATCTACTGCAAAATCATACACATATACACACATCCCAGAGACAGATGGACACCCTGGGCCACCCTGGAGTGATCTAGTTTGCCAACTCCTCTCTCGTTTAATTTGTCCATTTCAAAATTATATGTAAGGGGCCTGCTAATGGCCAGACGCTGTACTAGGTAAACAGTAAGAAACAATAACAAATCAGGTTCAGTCCCCATTTTCAAGGGACTTATAGACAAACTGGCAAAAGTACTTTTTACTAAATGAGGAAGGAAATTATAAAATCTATACAGATGACTCATTTTTCCTAGCACTGCCCGGTACTGGCCACCAATTGGACTGTGCTCAGGCATTTGACTTTATAATAACGTAAAGGAGAAGTCAGTTGTTGAAATCTTTCATGTACTAAAAAGTCTCTCCTTCCTACTCAGATGTGGCCAGGGCCCTTGGCAATGACCATGCATACGCAGCCTCTAGCAACCCTCATCTTCATTTCTTATCTCATTAATTTGCTCTTTGACCTGTTGCTAAAAATATGATTTTCTGCAATACTAAAACTGAAAGGTGGCAAAACATATAGCAAGTCTGGAAGTTTGGGACCCTGACTTGGGGCTGGTGATGAAGCCAGCATGTGTCATTAGACCAAGGACCTTGACTGAGGTTCAGTCTATTCACGCTGGAGAACTGTGAATTATCTAGCTACTCCTGAGCTCTGATGCACACGTTTGTTTGTATACCTCGTTTCCTAATTTTCTCTACGGGAAGCATCACAAATCTTGATCTTGGATACTTCCTGGGAGAGCCAGCCAGGAGGGATGGATTTTAGATTGCTACATACTTGAAGAGAGGAGAGTCGGCTTTAGAGGGAAGAGAACAAAACCAAACATTCACTCCTATCATGCATCTTAGCAAGAGATATAATGATTTTGTGGCTTGTTTTATGTTATTAATCCTGAAATCAAAGGAAAGGCAATGGACTGTCATCTCAAGAAGTACAGAAAGGACTCAGAGAGGGTCTATAGGTGTGACACTACCTAGTATTTCATTGACTTTATTTCCACATAAGATGTGAGCTCTTAGCATGAAATGTTGTCTTTGCCATTCTGTTCTTCCCTATGTGGCAGGGCTGGAAGCATACAGACTGCATCTTATAGACTCCCTTGCCAGCAGGGAGCTTGCATTTCCATTCTGCTAGTGAGAGGCGGTACGGAAACCATCATGGCTCCCCTAACCTTTGCAGACAAGCTCAAAGGCTTCAGCTGACAGCACAAGAAAAGTTTACAGGGTCTTCTGGTCATTCCCCTGAGAATCAACTGCTTCAGTGCTGGGGCAGTTTCCTGAAATTCCTGAACTTGCTGGTTTCCTAATATCACTAGCGCCTTTCTCTGACTTTGGCTCCCCCAGCTTCTCCAAATGTTTTGTAAGCACAGAAATCCTTTGATTGAATTTCCCCTTGCTTGAAATATCTTGAGTGATTTCTGTCTTCTCAACCAAACAATACTCTTTGTATTTGAAGAAGTTCTCTTAGAAACTGATAGCAGTTGGGCAGCATTGAAGGGTGCCACTCGTTACAGGGAGGCTGCCACCTCAGGAAAATGCTGGATGCGGCACTAAAAGCTAATGATCACGAAGGAAGCTTTCGGCTGGAACACAACTTGCTTGTACCACCAGCTGACAGCACAGGTCCATTTAACCGTATCTCTTTCCCACTTTCTACTAACACAAAAAATTTTACTTATGATCTCCTCTCCTTGCCTCCTGTAGTAGACTCTGCAGCAGAGGGCACTTCTGATCGGTGGGGACTCCTGGCAACTCTTGGAGGAAGTCATTTTCCCTAACATACACTTACAAATTCTGCCATTTCTCCTTGTTGCCTAATCCAACTCTTTCCCTCTTTTTCCTCCTGAGCCTTCTTCCATTACTCAAACTAGGCCACATCTTCCTCCACATCTCAGCCTCCTACACTCCTCTCTGCCTACCACTGTACTCTACAAGATCCCACCTGCCCACACATGCCCAGCTGCCATCTCCCCATGGAGGGCTCCAATAACAACATCTCTGGTATCTATTAATAGCTCATGCTCCCCAATCCCTGGCCTTTACTTCTCTGGCAACTTTACCTTTTGGAAACTATCACCATCTCCCTCCCATTGCCAGTCTTCTCCAGTTTTCCAGTGTCCATCACACTTGGTTATGGCTAACTGTAGTCAACTACTCACCGGTCTCTCTGCCTCAGTCTCTACCACACAGAGCTAGTGAGGATGTTGGGGCTTCATGGAAGAGGGAAACAAAAGCAACTGATTGATATTCTTCAGGGAACAGCATCATGGCCTCTTTTTTACCTCTAATCACGGATGTGACCAGGCCTCCTAGAAACTGAATTTATCACATGATTCCTTTGCTTGGCATGGGGCCATGGTCACAATGGCCCCTTGGTGCCTGCCACGTTAACCCGATTCTCCCGTCTGGGTTCAAGGACTTCCACAATCTTTTTCAAACCAGTACATTTACTTTGCACCGTGTCTTTTGATAAAAGTAACTATAACATAGGGTGCTGTGGTTAACAGGTGCTTTTGCCTAACTAAGGAGGTTTTTGTTTTCTAAATTGGAAATTTGAGTCATTGTAATGTAATGTGAATGCTTGGACTTCAGGGCTACAACATCACAAGCTCAGGGCTCATCTCTTAAGCAAAACTGCATTTTTTGCAGTGGATTTGAATTCTTGGTAATATTTACCTTCCTAAGAAAATGGAATTGACCACTTAAATTAAAAGTGTCTTCTCTGGTCTCTGTTGCTAGATTTCCTGTATTTTCTCCTGAAAATACTGGAAGAAAAGTTAACAGAGTAATGCCCACGGCAGAGATAATTTTTCCTTGCAGAAGGACATAAGACTCAGCACACACACACAAAAAATCTTCTTTTTTCTCTTTCCATTCCACTGCACACAATTAAAACATTTAAAAAGCCTGATTTTAAGACAGTATCAAAGGAGCATTTTTTTTTGTTGTTCACTTGAGTAGCAGCTGCCAATAGTGCTCAACAAAACATTTAAAAATAATAGAATTAGAAGCACTGTGATTAGTGTGTTTTCAGGGCAATCATCTATGCTTTCATTTATTCAAAAAACCAAAACCAAAACACACCAACAGTCTCACTGAGCTGAGAGGAACTGTGTACAAAGTAAAAGGAGACGACAAAGTGTGGCAAAGTTATGGGTGTTTAAAGGATTCCGGAAATGTTTTCATTTTGATTCCCATTATAATTAGGTTCCTAGCAGATGGAGAGGATGTAAATCACATCCTAGCGGGAGACAGATACTGGGTTCTCCAAGATACACAGCACGCTGAAAAGACAGATGCTTTTATTCTAGGGAGGTGACAACTTGACTTTGCGTTTTGTTGGATTTAAAAAAAAATAATTTATTGTGTTATGTTTATTGCACCTTCCCCACATCCAGCAAGGGATAAAGGAAACTGTGATTTAGTAGCTCTCAGGTCCCCGGAACCTACTGAGAGCAGCGTTATTTACTTCCCAGAGGAGAGTTGCTAATTCTCCAGGGCGGACAATAGCATCTCCCTAATTGCAGTGCAGTCTTAAAGCCTGAGAAGAAAATGGAGAATAAGGAATTGTTTATTTGGGGGTACTAGCATGGCGGGTCTCAGGTTTCCCTTTGAACCAAGGCCAATGGGTGCTACTGAAGATCTCCGAAAAGCTGACATAGCTTTTAATTACCTCCCACCCATCACAGCTGGCTTCACAAGCAATAAGGGCTATATGTAGCATAACACTCCATAAGGTGTAACCCTCCAGAATCCAAAGCAACAGGATGTAAAATCTAGTTGGTCCTTCGATAGAGGCTCTCATCACATAGCTCTGGACCCAACCTTGAACTCACACCATTCCCCATGCAGTTTGTCGATGTCTGATAGGGCAGACATTCTGTGCACTGGGTGGCTTCCTGGCAGAGTAGGGTTTGGGTACCAATTGTCATATGTCAACTCCCGGGTCCTTGATTTGATGCTAGAGAAAGAGAGGGGAACAGGAAGACAATGCTACCAGAGGTCTTCCGTGGACTAGGTTGGAAGATGACATGGAGATTCACCCATTGAAGGAGAGATCTAGAAATGACGTCAAGAACTGTGCGATTTTCTAGCCCCACAGTAGCTCTCTGGGATAACAGGAAAGAAGCCCTGTTAGTTTCTAACTACTTAGCTCTAATGAAAAGCCATTTGCTATTATCCAGGCCAAGTTTATCCGTGCACATGACGTTCAAGCAGGCAGAACACAAACCCTCCCCAAAGTGCCTACATCTAATGCCTGGAGAAAACACAGCACTGCCATTCAGCCAAACGCAGTCACACAAGCTGAGGGATTTCTATGATGAGAGGGGCAAGGAAATTGGTGGCAGGGTTGGTGAAGAGAGCACAGAGCCATTTGGAGTAAGAAAATGAAGTGGAAAAGAAAAGTCAGTGGCAAGTCTCTTGATGCAGAGAAAATTAACTTGTTTCTCAGCCTTCCAAGACTCTTTCAAACTATGCTCAATTACAATAGGCAAATATTTATACACATTCACAATCTCTATGCAATCCAACCCATCTCAGAAGTAAAGCTTGTTGGGTTTCCTTGCAAGCCAATGCCCTCCAGTTTTGGCTGGTCCTGCTGTATCCTCTGAGGTTGGTAGGCACTTAGCCCCCTGAGCCTTTTCTCCCTGGTGCTGTCTTTGGTATCTCTGGTGTTGGAATTATTGTTTAAGTGCTGCTGCAAGTAATGGTTCTTTCATCTGATTTTTTTTTATCTCCAAGCATTAAACTTAATAGTTCACTTTGGACGGAGTCACTTGCATTAGACCTAGTGAAACGAGGCCCCTATAACCTATAAAGATTAATACAGAGGAATCTGCATGCCTATCAGGACTTGTTTTAACAGTACTCTCAAGTTCAATCTGGACTAGAAACTTTGAGTACTGCTTACTGGAAAACAAAGAGACCAATGTCTTGTACATCATAAACAATACATTCATGCATAGAAAACCTCTCTCCATCAGAAAATGTACTGAATGGGGCCCAACCCCACCCCCCAAAAAATTGTTCAGGCCCATAAGAGATGTTCATGCTGCCTTGAATATGCTAAAACTATACAGAGATGGGCAGATCCCAAGGTAACGAGAAAAACAGAAAAATGTAGCCCTTGTTCAATTTGAAAATTCTGATTTTTAGAAGTTACAAGGGTTGGTGGTTCAACTTTTTTCTAATTATGATGGGGCAGTCAAGGGTTTTTTCTTTGTGACTTGGCTTATTTGCATTCTTACAAGCTGGTATGCCTGTGCACAGTTTTCTTTTTTTTTTGAAATGAATGCTGCAAGGACGGAAAGTTTAAAAAACCCACAGGACTCTGCACATTATGCTTATGAGCAGAACAAAGAAGCCCGAAAGCATCATGTGATTCCAGATCACTGTGAGCACACCCACAGCTTTTCCAGAGTTAGGGAAACATCCTGTCACTTGAAGCACAGATGATGCTGGTTGCTTA
>CAUYSK010052601.1:0-52973 GCA_963575035.1 Avahi laniger
CAGCAGGGAATATGAACAAATGCTTGACAATTTTTTTTTTTTGAGACAGAGTCTCATTCTTTTGCCCGGGCTAGAGTGCTGTGGCGTTAGCCTAGCTCACAGCAACCTCAGGCTCCTGGGCTGAAGTGATCCTCCTGCCTCGGCCTGCAGAGTAGCTGGGACTACAGGCGTGCATCACCACACCCAGCTAATTTTTGTGCTTTTTGTAGAGATGGGATATCACTATGTTGCTCAGGCTGGTCTTGAACTCCTGGCTTTCAGTGATTCTCCCAAAGTGCTGAGATTACAGGTGTGAGCCACACTGCCTGGCTGATGAAAAGCTGTGATGACCATCCAGAAATACAGCCTCTAGAGAAATGAGGTCTGTGCTCCAAAGTTAAAAGTTAAGGTCTTGCTTATATAGGCAGAAAACAAATACATTTAGTAGGATTATAACATTTTTTGAACAAGGCTGGGTTATGAGTTACAACAATGTAAATAGTTACAATTTGTTTTCTTTTCCTTTTCAATTTATTGTATTTAACGTTCCGTCTTCGACAATGTGATGGTCATGAAGTCTTTTTGTGAGAAAGGTAAGAGGGACGTCCGTCAATAATGACGATCAGCAGTGAGGAGGGAAGGCGTCTTCTCTGGTGCCCTTTAGTCATTCACAGCATTTTTCAAAACCTGCTCCTGAAGGCGAGGAAGAAAGCTAATCCATAACCAGACAACAGAGTTACAGGTGGCCTGGGCTCCGACTGCCTGTTCAGGTGATGTGGTCACATTCTCGTAAGTCTCAAAATATTTTATTAAAGTTTCAGCAGCTAAAATTCTGAATTGCTTATTTTCACAGGAGTTTCTTGTGTATGCTGTCAGCGCCCCCAGCCATAGCAGCAGCTCCCCGAGGTCACACACCCACACTTCCCGGCTGCCCACAGGACTTGGCACCTGGGTGTTCATTACATTTTCTTCTTTTGTTGCTGACAATCTGTATTGGTAAGAGACTAGCATAAATAAATTCCTATAGCAAAATCTCTATCCCTCCACATATGTGAAATAAGTACTGGCTTTTATCTTTTTGCTGCAAATTTTTTAACCTTGTATTAAATACATAACAAATACCGTACATTTTCTGAGACTGGTGAATAGTTTTTATAAAACTTTCTCTATAAATATTTGTGGCTTGTTATCAAAATAGCTAACAGAAAGATACAGAAATAAGTCTCAGATCCTTAGTGGTTTGATAATCAAAATACAAAATTCCAGAGTCAGACATGTATTAATTGCTCAAAGTTAAGGGAGACTTTTATAAATCCAAAGAAAGCAATGTATTATTAGTGGGAAAAAAGCAAACTCTGCCAAATAAGTTAAAGACATTTATTCTGAGCTGAATGTGTATGACCAGCCCAGAGCACATGGCCTCAAGAGGTCCTGAGAAAATGTGCCCATGGTAGCTTGGGTTACAGTTTGGTTTTATACATTCATGGAGACAGAAATTACACGTTATAGGTAGGTTTAAAGATTCTTTGATTTGTAATTGATTAAATAAATGAAGCTTTGTCTAAAGGCTTGGAATGTTTTAAGTTAAGATAAGGATGTCTGCTAATCAGAGACAGCCATAGGATATCTACTTAGACGCATAACCTGGTGGCCTGCCTGTGTGGTTTAGCTGTGTCTTGCAAAGCTTTAGGCCTGTTAATGAGTTACAAAGGATACGTCCAAGAAGGGAGGGAACAAGACAGGCATGTCTGACCTTCCTTCTCATGGCTGGTGACTCAGCTTTAGGGTGTGTCTGAGGTCCCCTTGGCCAAGAGGGCGTCCATTCAATCTGCTGGGGGGCTTACAATTTTATTTTGGTTCACAGTAGACTGTGTGTGAGGGAGGTGTTGTGTGGAGCTTAGCTGCGGTACAGCCAGCCTTGGGTCAGCATCTTTCAGCTTTGCTTATTTAATTGTAAATCTGCTTTTGGAACCATTTTTCCTTGCTTGCTGTAGATGACCAGCTTGTAGCTGCTATAATTTTCTCAGCAAGCTTTATACCCTTTTAAGTGCCTTATTTCTTTTTCATTTTTCCTTCCTTGAAAGGAATCTTCCCAACTTGACCTCAGCTGAATTTCTCTCTGTTTTTTTTTATTCTGCTTGCTTCAGGAGAAAAATGAACAGATCATCAATGAGCCTTTAGTGTGAGACATACAGGTTAAAGTACTTCATTGAGTTCCTATTTATGGACGATTGTGTAATATTAGGGATTGGAATGAAAACAAAAGAGATACTCTTCTTTTTTAATTGAGAAGCAATTCTAAATGAAATTATGTCAGTGTATGAACGTTTGAAATACATTCTCATTTTCCAACTGGTGGAAATAGAGGGATTATTACAATTCCTGTGGGTCTTTACTCAAAGAAGACATTCTTTGTTAAGGATTTTGCCTGGTATCTGTTGTCTCCTACCCGAGAAATCATGTGATGGTCGCTTAAAGAGGAAACTGAGTGATCAGCACTCAAGAATGCCTTTTTATAAAAAGATAGCCGCACTACTTTATGGCTTTGGATGAACTTAAATGGACAATGGAAAGGGGATTTGATTTCCCTGAAAACTATATTCTCTGTTAGGTTTTACGTGATCAAGAGAAATCCGTTTGTAGGGCAGATTTGTGCTCTGAATAATAATCGTGCCATTCCTTGTCGTTCAGCTGTAAATGGTCAAATGCTTCCCGACGCAAAGGGCTGATGGCGCCAGCTGGAGGCGGCCCAGTGCTGGCAGTCGCTACAAAGCCTTCCCCCAGGACTCTGGCAGACACCTCTGACTTGTTCTGAGACACCTCAGCCACCCAATTTGCAGACACCCGATGGGTACTCCCCACGGTGGCGTTTGCCCATTCTTTGTGCAACGAGCAGCCTTTGTTATGTGGAAAGTATTCACAAGGAACTGAGACGCGGCCACCAAATTAACTTCCATCTGCAATCAAAGCCACGATTTTTCCCTCACTGCCAAACAGATTCCCTTGGTGCTTTACTAGAGTACAAGTGTCACTGAAGGCATGAGCAGTAATGTCAGATAAGGTGGGCACTGAGAGAATGAACCATGGGATAGCAGACTTTACTGCGAAGGTGTGGGCACACCCAAATCCTCCCAGACCCGCTTGGCAGGAGACTGCGGGGGCGTGTGTGGGCTTGGCTCACAGCGGCGGAATACGTGATCTGTGTTCAAGCAGCCCTTCTTTGCCTGAGTTGGAATACCCAGTGCTTCTCTTAGATGATAAAGAGGAGAACTTGGAGTGAATATACAATCCTAACAATGGAATTTACCTTTCTAAACCTTTATTTTCTTTTTGAGATTATCTGGACTGAGTAAGAGTATGAGCAAGTCAGAAAGAAAGTACTGAGGCAAACCTCCCGTCCCCCGCCCCAGGGTCTTTTTCTGAGAGTTTGTTGTCAGTTCTGGTCATGATCAGACGGTGTGCTTGGAGGGTTTGGTTTTGAATTAGACCAAATACTCTAATACAAACTTTGTTTTTTTCCTGTCAGACTTTTGGAATCTATAGGTACTTGGGGGCGGACGGAGTCACCTCATATACGCAGTGAAGCTTAGAGAAATCATGAGCCTCAGCATAGTATGAAAGAAACATGCCAATTCACTTATTCACGTGTCACAGAGAGGCAGTTCATTGGAAATAGTTGCAAAAATTTAGAATGAAAATAAAAGATACTTTGACAGGAAATAAATATATAAAGAAGTTGCTCAGAATATTGAGATTTAATAGTATTTGATCTTAAAAACCTGGTCTCTAATGGTGATGTATGTCTATGGTGTCTCATGTCATTGTAAAAAGCTTTCAAACAACTAGGATTGGAGCAGATCTGCTTACATATTTAGCACAGTCTGACCGAGGCATTTTCTTAGCCAGAACATATTTATGTGACCTACGATGAGGCCTCTCAATTTTTTCTTGGCAAAATACGAGCAATGATCCTGTTTGAAAAATCTTTGTAATTGTCTGAAAGCATTTCTTTTCTATAAAGATTAAAACTTTTTTTTTAAACTAACTCTGGATAGACTTTACATTTTTTTCTGCCTCAGCAAAGAGTCGAAAACTGGCAGAGCGATTGTAGCTCTTGGCCCTGGCTGGGAGGAGTTCTCTGCCTAAACTGCTGGTGTCGGTGGTCCTCCCCGCCGGGGCACGTTCCAAGACCCCAATGGAGGCCTGAAATCTCAGACAGACCTGAACTCTCTATGTGCGATGTTTTTGCCTATACATGAATACCTATGGTAAAGTTCAATTTGTAGATTAGGCACAGTAAGACATCAATAACAATAATTAATGGTACAATAGAACAATTATAACAGTATATTGTAATAAAAGTTACATAAATGTGGCCTCTCTCTCGCTAATCATATCTCATTGTGCTGTATTCACCTGTCTTTGGGCAGTGGCCGACCGCGGTTGACTGGAAAGCAAACCGTGGGTGAGGGGACCACTGTACCGGGGAAGGCAAATTGTGTACTCAAAGGCCCATTGTTTTTTAGAAGGTTGTCTGTGTTGAACAACAAAACTAAACTTTGGGTGCACCGTGCAGTAAAAAGGGTTTTGTTTTCCGCTGGGCCCTCTGTCACGTTTGCTGGGAAGCCGGTGCTCTAGGCTGGATCCAGGTGACGGAACCCACCGAAGAGCCCAGCGGTGCATCCCGTGAACAGGGTGCAGAGACGCATGGAGGGAGGCCCCTGAGATTGGCAGGTGTTTCTGGACACTTGGGGGGCCCGCAGAGCCCTGGCCTCACACTGTTCTTTGCCCAGATCCTCAATTTCTTGTGAATTCTATGGTTACTTGTCCATAGTTTTTTATAACCCCTGACTCTGCCTCCATCCTCAAACAAACTTTTCAGCTCTTCTTGCTACTCCAGGTCTGTGATGCTGTGCTCCAGGTACGACCCGGTGGCCTGCGGGAATGCAGTGGCCCTCGGGAGTCCCCCGCCTGCCCTCCTGCCCGCCCACGATGCAGGGTTTGAGCTGCATCGATCTGGGGCAATCCCAGCTTCCACCACCAGGAAAATGACCTCCACTGAGGACAAAACCCTTTTAATTCTCTGCTTCTGAAATATGGACTAGAAGAAAAATATCCAACTTATTCAGTATTCCTTCTTTTTCTGTATTAATTAGGAGGCAATCTTTATAAAAATACACGAACGTTACTTTAATATTTGGAGAATCAATCACTGTTGCAAACCGACAGCATGCCTGTGTGGGCCTCAGATGCTCTCTGTCACTTGTCACTTAGTTTGGTAGGCGCTGTCGTACCACTAAGACCCCTAAGTCAGGAGCTGGGCTGAGTCCTCCATTAACAAATGATTCATGTGAGCGTGAGTAAATTACCTCGCTAATCATTCTGAACATAAGTAAGATACGTATAAAGGTTCTAGTATTGCTTCCATTTGCTCTATGGAGAAACTGAGACCCAGGGAGGCTGCGTGACTCCCTTTCATCTCACCATCTGTGCGTGGAGGCTGCTGCCAGTCCCCCTGGCAGGCTGGGCCCTGAGACCGAGCTCTTTCCCCTACTCCTGCTATTTTGGAATAAGGTGACTTTTAAACACAAACTAACCTTTTATTGTGTGAATGACCAGGTTGAAATTCTTAAAACTGTGTCCTGGGAACTGACCCGAGCTCTATCCTATTTTGCTAGAAGACGGAGCTAGTGTGACACCAGCTAACCGGGCGCGACCCTGTGTTACAGTGTAGCCTGGAAGGGTTTCCCGATGGCTGGAGCGTCTCCCTGGCTCCGCCACCTCTCCTATCCCCTGGCTCAGCTGCTCTCCAAAACCCTGCTCAAACAAAGGGCGCCAACTCAAACACTCACTTCTCTGACATTCTCAGGGACAGTCTGTCCTCCTCACTCCTTGCTTGCATACTGCATTATACACACCACACTTGGTTTCTGTCTACATCACGCTGTGGTTAGTCTGTGATTCTCTGCTATGAATAAATCTACTCATATTTCCCTGCCCTGCAACATACTGAGTTCACTGAAGACAGAAGTATTTGAAAACAACTGAGCTCACCGATGGGTAAGGTGGCAAAGGACAATGTAGAAAAATGAAGTAACAGTGACAATCACAAGGAAAGGTGAAGGTGCACGGAGCCGTTCCGCAGCAGTGTGCGGTGCGGGTGTCTGGAGGCCAGCATTGGGGACCCTGGCGGGAGTCAGGAAGGAAAGCTGGACGAGGGAAGGAGTCGGGATTTCACACTGTAGACAAGTGAAACTCCATCATGAGTTTGTTTGTTTCTAAAAAATTATTTTCCATATTAGTCTACAACTTTTTGTTTTCCTTTAAATTTTTTTGATAGCTTTGTTGACTATAAAAGAAACATACTTCCTTCAACAAACACAACAAATGACATTGCAGGAGTTTATAAAGTAGATACTAAAAGTCCCTCTATCCACCGTAAGACCACGGCCCCAGGATGAACATGGCATGTATAACCAGCTTTTGAGAGGGATGTGTCTGCTGCCCAAGAAATGGCAACCAGGATCCACCAGCACCACCAACAAAGGACACTAAATGTCCCCTCATGATAAAGAAAGCCACCGGAGTCCTCACAGGACGCAGGTAAGATTCATCTATAACTATCCGCTGTCTGCCATCCTCTGCTTGCCCTAGATGAAGAGAGGTCGGGGAGGAAGCCGACTGCCGTCAGTGCGCTTGGCCTGCGGGAAGTTCCCTCTCCTCCTGGGCGGGCTGCCCTGGGGAGATACTTGGCGAGACTGAGAGGGCCTGCAAGAAGAAGAGGCTGATATTTGGATCCTCGAATGGGTGCTGCTTTAATGGCAGGTGCATTCTGGCTCTGTCCCTTAAGAGAGAATTCTTAGAGGTGAAGGGTTTAACTGAATATAGAAACGATGCCTGCTTCTCTAGAGATTTTTGGAGATGAAAGCTTTGCTAATGAGAAAGGACTGTGGAATTGTGCGTCTTCAGAAAAAATGGTGGTGGTGGAAAATTTCTCCCGTGTTGCCAAAACTCTTGGACAGGCATGGATGCGACCTTAGTGGTTCCCAGGCTTCCACACCTGAAGGAGTAGGAAGATTAGAGGACAGGACAGAAGCAAAGTTGATGACGTTCCACTGTCAGGGCCTGAAAGGAGACCTGGTGCCAAGAAAGCCATCATCGCCGACATGGAGGCTTGCTCACATGTAGGGGCCACCGCAGCGGAGTCTCGCCCCCTCTCCCCCATGGGACGGCCAGCGACTGACATCTCCACTTTCCCATTCCCGCCCCCTTACAGGGGAGCTAGGCTCCCAGAGAGGAGAGGAGGACAGACGTACAGCCGGACCTTGCTGTTGTGCCCCTTCCATTTGGATTCCAGCGGGACGGGGGCAGGAAAGCAAGCCCCAGCAGACAAGAGTCTGTGTTGGCAAGGGGCAGGGCTTTGAGTGGGATGTAAGATTTGATGTTTAAAATGGAATTGAACTCAGTTTTAATATTCAAAAAAGCTCTGAAAGTTAGGGATTCTGCTCAGGCTGTTGGAAGAATTGGAAAATCAACAGGATGGTTGAAAACAGAAATTAGGGTGGAGGCGTGGGTGGGTGGGTTGGGGAATCTAAATCTGTTTCCCACCCTAAGGAACTGAAACTCTAAAATCTCACGTATGCAATATATAAACAGGGCGGACTTCTGTAGCTTGAGATTTGCACTAAGCACTATTGCCTGGGCTAATTTCTGTGTCCTATTGATTTAGTTGATCAGTTTTAGTCGCTACAAGGTAGTCCATTGAGTTGATATACCATAAACCAGCAGTCCCCAATCTTTTTGGCACTGGGAACCAGGCTCATGGAAGACAATGTTGTCATATGGGGCGGGGTGGGGAGGCAGTGGAGCTCTGGGCTGGACTCTAACAGGGACCGCAGCCATAAACTACCCCTTCTTGATAGACATTAGGATATTTTCAAAATTGTCTATAGCAAAAGCAGTGCCACAGTAAACATCTTTGTAATCATAGTTTTGCAGTCATCTAATTATTAGTTAGGATAAATTCAGAGAAATGAAATTCCTAAATAAAATAGTAAGACATTTTAAATTTTGTTACTTATTATAAAAATGTTTTATCTTCAATACTTAATATATTCCACAGTAAATAAACTTAAGAAAGATTGTTTTATCTATAAATATGTATTCAAATGTCCATTTCTCATTTTCCTTATATTTCTGTATACTAATATAATAAATATGTTAAAATTTTCTAACCTGATAGTTCATTCCTATTGGGTATATAGTTATTTTAATTTTCATTTTTTTATAATGATGGTTAAAAACTTTTTGCATATTTTATAGATATTTATGTTACATCGTTTGTAACCATGTTTTATCTTTTAACTTGGAGAGCAATATTAATTTGTATATTAATTAGTAATGGCTAAAAGGTTAATGGAATATATTTCCATCATTAACTTGCATTAAATAATATCATGGAAATAGGTTCCTATGCTTGGAGTAATTATAATAATAGAATAATAAAAATTTATAGTGTGTATCATGTGCTAGACAGTCATCTAAGTACTCATATGTATTAACTCATTTAATCCTCATAATAATCTTATGAGAAAAGTTCTACCATTGTCCCCATTTTGGAAAGGGGAACACTGAGTAATGTGCCCAGGGAGACGCGGAGGATGGGGCAGAGCTGAGCGCTGGGCCTCAGGACCCGCTCCCCAGCCTGGGCTCTGTCGTAGAGAAGCCTCATTTCAACAGTGCCAGGCAAATTTACATTCCAGAAGTGTAAGAATTCCGTGGTATTACCGTAAATCTACAATTTCCAATAGAGGCATTGGAGGACTGTGATCATGGAAGAATCTTCCTGGGAATACCATCAGGATCCACGCTTGTTTCCATCACACACCGTCTTTTACTTAGAAAGAGACACGCATTTCCTTGGGTTGGGCTAATTCATTTGGAGAGACATACGTTTAATAATTAATAATAAACATAATAATCGCAGTGATGGCTGTTTTTACAATTTGTTTTCCCATTATGAAGTCACTCATGGATGGATGGAGGGTTTATTCTGGGAATCGCTAGCTCTAGCCTGGCCCCCTCACTTTCCTGGTGCGGAATCTGGAGCCCACAGGGTTAAGGGACGAGGGTGACTGGGGTGTGGCTGAGTGAGCTCGGTCTGCTCACCTCACACCTGGCTTCTTCCAACCACAGTGTCTTCTTTTCTAGACCTTTTAGGTGTGTCATTATATAATAGGATTTTTAAAATTATGGAACAATGCACACAGCAAAATTTACCATCTTAACTGCAGGGTGTCCCAAAAGTTGCCATACGCAGTAAAATGGAAATTGTAGCTTAATATGCCTGTTTTTTTTTTTTTTTTCCGATGCAGAGTCTCACTCTATTGCTCGGGCTAGGAGTGAGTGCCGTGGCATCATCCTAGCTCACAGCAACCTCAGACTCCTGGGCTTAAGCGATCCCCCTGCCTCAGACTCCCGAGTAGCTGGGACTACAGGCATGCACCACCATGCCCGGCTAATTTTTTTCTGTTTTTAGTTGTTTGGCCAATTTCTTTCTATTTTTAGTAGAGATAGAGTCTCATTCTTGCTCAGGCTGGTTTCGAACTCCTGAGCTCAAACAATCCGCCCGTCTCGGCCTCCCAGAGTGCTAGGATTACGGGCGTGAGCCACCGCGCCTGGGCTAATATATCTTTATTTACAAAATATTCATACAAAACTTTATAAAGTTTTTCCTTTGTATGGAGACTTTTGGGGCACCTTGTATTTTTAAGTGTACCATTCGGTGGCATTAAGTACATTTAATGTTCTTGTGCAACCATCAGCACCATCCATCTCCAGAACTTTTTCATTAAACAGCTGCTCCTCTTCCTGCCCCCCAGCCGCTGGCCGCCGCCATCCCCCTTTCCGCCCCTGTGGGTCTGACTACGCGAGGGACCTCATGTGAGAGGGGCGTGCGGTCTCTGTTCCTCTGTGACTGGCCTGTTTCACTAAGCATAAGGACTTCAAAGTTTGTCCATGTTGCAGCAACAGGGTTGCTCTGAGTGAGGATTTACTATATGAAATACAGGTAAAGCAGTTAAGACAGTGCCTGGCCTATAGTAAGCTCTTTATAAGTGCTAGCTGTTGTTGGCATTATTAGTATTAATTGTGTTAGTTTCCTAATTAATTGCTACTGTAACAAACTTAGTGGCTTAAAACAATACATTTATTCTCTTACGGTGCTTGAGGAGAAGTCTGAAATCAGTTTCACGGGGCTGCAGTCCAGACGTTTGCAGAGCTGCCTCTTTCCAGAGGCTCCGGGGAGAGCCTGTTGCTTGCTGCTTCCAGCTTCTAGAGACGGCCGTGCGGCCGGCCCGTGGCCCTTCCGTGGTGTGCACAGTCAGCCGCGTGGCGTCTTCTCCTCTCTGCCTCTCCATCTGTGCCCCGTCTCCTGTCAGGACCCTGTGCTTACACTGGGCTGCCCGGATAGTCCAGGGTGATCTCCCCTCCCGAGACCCTCCTTCCAGTCACATCCGCAAAGTCCTTGGTGTCACATAGGTAACGTGCTCTTCACGGGTTCCAGGAATTAGGATGCGGACGTTTTTGGGGGGATCGTTACTCAGCTAATAACAGTAGTTATTATTATTATAACACAGCATTTAGTCATGGAAGGAATGCTCCCATATATTAACTCTGCCAATCACAGCAGCGTTGATGCCACCTGGAGACTGTGACATCTCGGCACTCACCCGGATGGCCGACTCAGACTGCAGGGGCCAGGTCCTCTGCAGATGGGGTGCCGCGCTCTGACTCTCATCCTCTTCATCGCTATTTAAAGTTTCTCCCTTCCTCTGCCGCCTTAACAGAGTCAACGCGCGTCCATGAAGACAGAGTCTCAGTTTCAGTTTTCCTGCTTGCCCTCTCTTTACTGGTGAATTGCCGCAGCACAGAAGGTTCAGCAGCTGGGCAGAGGGGCGCAGATTTAAGTCCGCGTGAGAATTTAAGGTGGTTGCGGGGGTAACGATGTTTGCTTTTCGAGTGGTTGCTTAGAATATTTTTTCCTGAACTTGGTCTCTAACACGGACGCTCTGTGCTCTCTGCCCAGGGTCCTCGCGGCGTGTCAGGGAAGGAGCAGGGCAGCAATTGGCCTTCTGGCTTAGACCAGGTGGTGTGAAGGCAGAAAAATCTGCTATCTTAGTTCATACCTCCCTTTGATCATCTAGCTTTTCATAAGACTATAAATCTGAAGATAACTTCTTATTTCAAAGCCTTGCTAGAGAGATCAACAGGATTTTAAATAGAAGCAAGGGGGAGGAGCCGGACCAACAGACTCAGCGGTTGGTTGCTGCTGTTGCTGTTTGCTCGTTTGATTGGCTTTCTCCCATTTGGTCGTTTTGTTTTGTATTATTCCGTACAGGATGGTGTTTGAGGTTTTGAGGTTTTTTGAAAGCTAGAAGCTTAACCTTGACATACCATTGAATTACTGATGGAAGATCCTATAAGATTCCATTCTTTTAATGTTAGATGGCAATTGTCTAGAGATAGTTTATATTAAAGTTATCCTATAGGCATTTGGGATTTCCTCTAAGTATATAATAGAAGACAAAATAACAACTAATTGGGTTTACCAACAATTTTGTTGTGCCTTAAATATCTTTAAAATTAACTAGCGGTGTCAGATTGGCAAATGTCATTTCCATCTGGAGTTAAGAAGTTCTGCTTTCTTTTCTTCTTGACACATTGGAAAAATAAGACCCCAGCATTTATTCCCGATTGTCCCGACTGATCGAGAAAAACATCCCAAAACAACAAACACAAAAATAGGAAATACCCGAAGTGGAAGTTGCCCCTTGTTTCTAGTTGGGTTGTCATGCGGGACCCCAGGTGGTATCATTTTAAAGGCACTTCTGTTTCATTTCTAATGAAACTGCAAAGCACTAATTTCAATGAAGCGGGAAGAGCATTTTGTGTGTTTCCTTTGCCCTTTTTCAAATTGATAATGTTGCATACATATTTTTTTGGAACTGAATGACTATTGTTCCACTTATATTTCAGAATCTATTAA
This sequence comes from Avahi laniger, assembly GCA_963575035.1. Taxonomy (NCBI): domain Eukaryota; kingdom Metazoa; phylum Chordata; class Mammalia; order Primates; family Indriidae; genus Avahi; species Avahi laniger. Next base: position 12,026 of record CAUYSK010052601.1, read on the forward strand.
ATTTCAGGAAGTACTTCATTAAATTACGCATCCACAACAGACTGCACTCGCTCCAAAATCTGTGCTCTTTCAGCATACTGTATTTGATTGTCCTTGTAGTTTCTGGCAAGTTCTTCAGGTTTACACAAACTTCCTTCTGTCAAGAAACATTCTCTGTTCATTTTCATGTGACAATGATGAACTGCTTACTGCGGCAAGTAAAACAGTCACTGCCCAGGGAACTTGCTGCAGCTTCTCCATCTGATTTTACTTCTGCCGTCTTGTTTTCTGAGATATGTATATATATAACATTTCCTTGATGTCTTGATGTGTTTTCTAAATTTCTAAATTTTAAAAACTGTGTGAGATCATTGTGGATTCACACAAAGTTGTAAGAAGTAATACAGAGATCTGGTAGACTAGTGGCCCAGCATGCCCTAATGGTAACATGCAACAAATCCATAGTGCAGTATCACAATGGGGAAATTCACATTGACACAATCGGGGATGGTATGCAGATTTTACCAGTTTTACATGCTGGCAATTCTCCCCACCCCTGTGTGTGTATTTAGTTCCACTCAATTTTTTTTCACGAGTAGACTCGTGATCACTGCACAATTCAAATACAGAGCGGTCCCGTCCTAAGGAACCTCGTGCTCCCTCTTCTACTCACCGGCCCGGACCCGAGCTCCTGGCAGCCATCAATCTGTTCTTTGTCTCTTTAATAACATCATTTCAAGAATGCTGTATAAAGGAATCATGCCGTATGTAACACTTTAGATTGGCTTTTGACTCGGCATAATTCCCGAGAGATCCAGCCCGGCCTTGGCGTGTGCCTTTTAATTGCTGAGCTGCACTCCATGGCACGAGATACCCCGTTTGTTTAGCCCTTTGGTTACACACTGAAGCACATTTGGTTGCTTCCAGTGGGAGTTATAAATAAAGCAGCTGTGAATTTTCCAGGTGTTTTTGCGTATATATGTTTTCATTTCTTTAGCAAAAATGCCAAATAGAGCAATTGCTGGGCCAATGGTAAGTGCATGTTTAGTTTTACGAGAAACCACCACACTCGTTCCCAGAATTGTAATATTGTACGTTCTCACCAGCAATATGTGAGTGGTTCAATTCACTCACATCTTCACCAACATTTGGTGTTACCATAATTTTTTATTTTAATTATTGCAATGTCAAAAATCATTTGGATGTATTCGTGTGGGTCTAATTTTGGGTTCCCTATTCTATTTCATTGACCTATATGTCTATTCCCTCCTCCAAAACCACGCTGTCTGGCTGGTATAGCTACACGGTGGTCCTTAATATTCCTAGACTGATTCTTCACACTTTATTCTTCTTTTTAAAAAAAATTTCAACCGTCTTTTTAGCAATTTAGATCCTGTGTCCTTTTATGTAAACTTTAGAATAAACTTGTCTGTTATAAAAAGAACCTTGCTGAATTTTGATAGGAATTGCATTCAACCTAGATAATTAAGAGAGAAGTGACAGTTTTACTGTGTCGAGTCATCCAATCCACACTGTATGTCTTTCCATTTACTTAGAAGTGTTTATTAATGTATTTAATCAGTATTTCTCAATTTTCAGGATACAAATTTTGTACATATTTTGTAACATTTATACTTAAGTATTTCAATTTTCTTTGGAGTGATTGTAAATGGTATTGTGTTTTTAATTTTGTTTCCTACATGTTTATTGTTACCATATAGAGATACAAGTAATTTTTGTATATTTATCATGTATCCTATAATCTTGCTGAAAATATATATTACTTCTCAGAGTTTTTTTTCGATTTTGTTTATAGATTCCTTGGATCTTCTATGTAGACAATCATGTCATTTACAAATAGTGACAGTTTTATTTTTTCTTTCCAATGTCTGTGTTTTTATTTCTTTATCTTGCTTTACTGAACTGGCTAGAACTTCTAGTACTCCGTTAAATAGGAGTGGTGACTCTCTTGTTCCTAATCTTAGGGGAAATATTTTCCTTGTTCTGGAATTTTAGGAGAAATCAGTCTTTTATCATTAGCCATCGAGTTAACTGTAGGACTTTTGTAGATGCTCTTTTCACATTGACTTCCTCTCTGTTTGTAGTTTGCTTAGAGTTTTATCATGAACAGATGTTGGATTTGTTTTCTGTTCAAATGCTTTTTATGAGTCAAATGATATGATTATATAATTTTTCTTTAGTATTTTATGCAATTGGTTGCAATCATTGATTTTTTGAATGTTGAACCAACCCTGTATGCTTGAAATAAATCCCAGTTGGTCATGGTATATAATTCTTTTTATAGTTTGCTGCACTTGATTTGCTAATATTTTGCCGTGAATTTTTGTGTCTAAATTCATGAGAGATATTTTACTGTAGTGTTCTTTTTTGTACTACCTTTGTCTAGTTTTTGTTATCAGGGCAACACTGGCTTCACTGAGTGAGTAACAAAGTGTTCTCTAGTCTTCTATTTCTTGGAAGAGATTGTGTAATGTTGGAGTTCATTTGTTCTTAAATGTTGTTAGAATTCTCCAGTGAAACCATCCGGGCGTGGCTATTTCTTTCCTGGGAATTTCTAAATTACTGTACAAAATTAGTTTCTTACGGGACTACTTAATTTGTCTGTTTCATCCAACTAAATTTTAATAGCTTGTGATTTTCTTAGGAAGTCTTCCATTTCTTTTAAATTGTCACATTTATGACCACAAAGTTGTTTGCAGTGTTCCTGCTGGGGCTGGCACAGGGCTGAATGCGGACGTGTGAGGGTGCCCAGGACGGTTTGAAGGTAAAGGGGAATTAGCCTGGGGGAGGCAAGCGAAGTGCTCTTGGCAGAGGGAACGGCATGTACGAGAGTCACACGCTGGGAAGAACAGAGCACACTGGGAAAACAGAAGACAGTTGCTTTGCTGAAGGGCCCCGGGGAGCTGAGCCTGGAGATGGGGCTGGCTTGGGGGGGCAGGGTCTCAGAAATCACATTAAATTTCCATTTCAAAAACAATTCTAAAAGCAGTGGGAAGATATTGATAGATTTTAGGAAGAAGGTCAATGAACGTGTTTTTAAAGCTCACTGTATTGGAGCGTGCCTGGGGTAAGAGGAGGCAGCGCAGCCTGTTGGGAGTCCCTGCGGCGAGCAGCAGGCAGAGGCCTAACTGACGGGTGTGTCTGCTCAACACTCAACGCAAACTCCGCTCCCAGCACCTAGACGCTTTGCCGGTGGTGATCCCAGTCATCTGCGTGACTGGAGGACAGAGCACAGGACGGAGAGAGGAGGAGCAAGGCTGGGGGTGCTGGGGGGTGAGGTGGAGCGTGGGGTCGGGGACCCAAGGCTATAAACACCCTGTCAGTCACTGAGGAGTTCACGAGCTGGGGAGGCAGTGTTAAGCGAGGGCAAGTCGTCATCACACCTGCCTCTAGAAAGCGCAGTAGCAGAAGCCACAGGATTGACGGGTCCGTGAGAGGAGACGGGAAGAAAGGAAAGGTGAGGGGTCTGACAGTGGACTTTGCAGAAAGGCAGCCGTGCCAGGTGTGAGAGTCCTTCAGGCCCTGACAGGGCGGCCGGAGGCCGAGGCGGGACTGAGTCCTGTCTCAGAGGCAGAGCATGCGGGTCTTGGCCGTGAGTGGCTCGCAGAGAGAGCAGCGTTCAGAGACCACAGGGCTTCCCGCCTGGTTGGGGGGATGCTCCTCATCAGGGTAAGAGGAGAAGGGGGAGAGAGTGCTCGGCGCTGGCTGGGCCTCTGGCACTTTGCTCGTTCCTCCGTTCATTGAAGAAACGCCACTGCTGCCTGCTGGCTGCCGAGACTCTTGGTTACAGGGCCCGGGGACCGAACGAGATGGCCCTGGTCATTGCCGCGTGGAAGCCATAGTCTCGCGTGGTACCACTCCTTTTTGGGTATGTGTGTTTGCCTCATAGGAAATCACAAAAGAACAAGATGAAACAGAATAAAATCGAATGTTATTGTTACAGCTGAAACTAATATAGGGGTCCAGAGTAGAGCACACACGGTGTTTCCACTAGTAGAAAAGGAGAGTTTTATTTTTTTATTTGCCATTTTTAAAATAAGGGCTGTGTGGTAAGGAGACAGTGGCTTGGGTTGCAGAAACGAGGATGTGTTGGTGGCAGTTGGAAAACCAAACCGGAAGCTCAGTGAGAGGCCAAGACTGGAGATGAGCGCAGAGGGACGCGTCCTCCAGAGGGAAAGAACAATCCAGGCAGGGCATTGTGAAAATTAGTTAGCGACCCTTTGCATTGTGCCAGTTAAGTTCTTAGAATTGTTTTGTATCTAAAGAGCAGTTACTCTCAGAGATTAAAAAAATTAATTTTAAGCATTAAAAATGCCATCGGGAAACTTGAAAACTTTATATACAGTTACACTTCAGTTTCTGAATCGCTTCCTTCCATTAGTTTATTTTGTTTAAGACTCTCTTGCTTTCAGAAAGGTTTTATTACCGTTAAGATGTTAGGCAACGAATATTTGTTGAACAAAATAATGGATGAAGGAAACGATGATGTCAGCATTTGCTCTTTACCGCTGCCCCGAGTGCCTCAAAGGACGGCGATCACAGCGGCTGGCCCGGCCCAGGCTAGGCGGACACGTGTGTGTGGAGCGCACATTCTGTGTGTGCGGGTGTGTATTACTCTTCTCCTAACTCTGTTTCCTGAGAATAATAAATATTTTTAAGCCCCCCCCTTAGTTTTAGACCTAAAATCACAGAAAAGAAATGTCAATTGTATTATATATTTTTTTGTATTTCAAAATATTAAGGGGGTACGAATGTTTTAGGTTACACGGGCCGCTTGTGCAGTGCTCGAGTCCGGCTGTCGGTGCCTGTGCACCCATTAGCTTGTCCAGCTCGGTTAAGGAACCGCGGCTGTCTCGGGGATGCAGGCTCCCCTTGCAAACATCTGTGACCATTCAACCCGGGAGCTCGTTAGGTGTAGGGTGTGGTACTGGGTGTGCAGGGAGAAAGATAACACTTCCGGGGATACCACCCCCAGACCTCTCCAGAAACAGTCACAACTCTTTTTAGGCTATCAAGTTGAAGAAATGATTACATGATTATGATTATTTTATATTTAATTTTTAATTGATTTTTAAAATTTATTCCAAATTGACAAAAATTGTTTATATCTATGGTGTTTTAGAATATTTATACATTGCGGAATGGCTAAATCAAGCTAATTAACATATGCGTTACCTCACCTACTTACTTTTTTTTTGTGGTGAGAACACTTAAAATCTACTCTATGAACAATTTTTAGGTGTACAATGCATTGTTATTAACTGTAGTCACCGTGTTGTACAATAATTCTCCTGAGTTTATTTCTCCTAACTGAAATTTTGTGTCCTTTGACCAATATCTACCCAATCTCCCCTCTGCCATTATGTTTATTTAATTCAATGTTTTGAACTTGAGACTTCCAGGAGGTTTGCTGCATTTACCTTTCATAGTCTCAGATTTGGGCAGTTCTATTTTGCTGAGTAATATCATTTTGAGTCTTAGTGACTGTATGCTTCACTTAACACTGTCTTAATTTTCTCTGAAGGCTTGAAAAAGCAGAGTAGAAAATACTATCTTTGATTTATTAGGTGTCAACCTAGAAAATACCAGATGGTTTTGTCTGGTATTTTTACATTGTGTTTAGAGGAATACTTGTTTAAAATTGGTAAGCAAAATGCCTATTTTTATTATCTGTGTCTTTAATATCTCTCATATTAAGATGTTAAGATTATCATACAAATATTATGTGTTGATGTTGATGAGCTGTAAATTCCCAAAGGGTTAGAGATTTTTTACCCACCCCCTTAGACTCTCTTTTTAGGCCTCAACTATCACAACCAAACTATTTCCGTTATTTTGCAAGGACAAGTGGGACATAAATAGACTAATTTATGTAGGCTGTACACTGAAAGGAATTTAGGATATTGAAAGAATAGAGTATTTTTGGATACATCCTCCATTTTTACTTTAGTTTTCTTTGATTCTTATTCTTAGTAAATGATTTGTAGAATGAAATCATTGTTTATCTTTGCTCTTCTTTAACAAACTCTCTTTTGATACTAAAAAATCTTAGAGCTTTAAGTCCTAAAATGATTCCCAAAACAAGAAACTTAAAAAGATGTGCCCCATTGATCTTCCAAAGCTCCATCACATACTGACAGTGAAATGTCATGTAATGATGGGAATTAACCGCCCTTTGCGGAGGCGGTGAGAACATTATTCCTTTTAGTCAAGGATGTTTGAAAGACATACTCTTAGCCAAGGATGTTTGGTGTTAACCATAAAATAATAAATATTCAGTATGTTCATTAACATAAAAGGGAATATTCTTTTGTAGATATGTTACTTGAAATTCACTGAGTTAAGCAAACCTTCCTGTACCCCTTCTTTGTTTTTTTTAATTTCTTTATTTATATTCTGCCCCACTTTGTTCTTTCTTCTTTTTCAGAAAATGAATCACCAAATAAACTTGATTTCTACTTATGGTAAACACAGGATGTGCATATCTTCTGCTTTGTTCTAATTTTCCAAAAACAAAATCTACCCAACTGAGAACACTTGAGTTATATTTTAACAAGATCTTTAAATTCCAGGTCAGCCCTTTGGGCATAAGGTGGGAGCCCATAGTCTTAAACTGCTTTATAGGGCTCCTTTGGGGGTGGAAAAGAGTGAAGGGGGAGACGAAAATATGTCACTTACCTGTCATTCGAGGAGACAAACTGCTCTAAAAATAGCTAGAAGGTATCTGGGGGTTTGTAGTGAACACAGAAGAATGGATTGTTGAGACACGTTTGGGATCCCATGTCAGTATTTTTTTATACAAAGAAGTTTATTGTGATTGTTCACTTCTCTTTTTCCATAAAAGGTTTAGCCCTTAAGAACAGATTTTATCTTAATCATCTTTGTATCCGCAACATAGAGACACACCACCGATGGTACCTAGTAGACAACAGGTAAACTGTCCATAGACTACTTAGGGATTTCCCCCATCCCTCCAAAATAATGCCCTATGGTTTGATGAAACTCAAATTATGAAAATAAAGCAATAATTTATTCCCAAACTGGGCTAAAATTAAAAATTGGTTTTTCAAATATGGAATGTGTAATGAAGGAAAGAAAAATAAGTAAAAATTCAGGGAAGCTCATTTATGTTGATATTTTTAAATAGACTTTGTAATTTAGAGCAGTTTTAGGTTCATGGCAAAATTGAGTGGAGAGTACAGAGTGCCCATATATCCTTTTTCATCCCATCTCCCTCCCTCCATCAATATCCCCAACTATGGTGGAATATTTGCTACAGTCGAATGTGACATTGACACATCATTATCACCCAGAGTCCACAGTTGACACTAGGTTCACTCTGGGGGTTGTACATGCTATGGGTCCTGACCAGTGTATAATGGCACGTATCCACCATTGTCCTGTCATGCAGAATACCTTCACTGCCCTCAGAGTCCTCTGTCCCATTGATCTCTCCCTTCCCCTAAGCCCTGGCAACCACTGGTCTTTTTACTGATTCCATAGTTTTGTCTTTTCCAGAATGCCATGAAGTTGGAATCATATAGCCTTTCCGGATTGGCTTCTTTTACCTAGTAATATGCATTTAAGTTTAAGTTTTCTTCACGACTTTTCATGGCTTGATAGCTCTTTTGTGTCTCAATAGTCCTTTGTCTGGATATACCATAATTTATTTATCCATTCACCCACTAAAGGACATTTTGGTTGCTTCTTGTTTTGACAATTATGAATAAACCTTCTATAGAGATCTGTGTGCAGGTTTTGTGTGGACACAAGTTTTCAACTCATTTGGATAAATGCCAAGGTGCACAACTGCTGGGTTGTATGCTAAGAGTGTGTTTAGTTTTGTAAGAAACTGCCAAACTGTCCCAAAGTAGCTCTACCATTTTCCATTCCCACCAACAATGAATAAAATTTCCTGTTGTTCAAAATCCTTGCCAGCATTTGGTGATGTCAGTGTTTTGGATTTTGGCTACTCTAATAGGTATGTAGTGGTATCTCATTGTTGTTTTAATTTACAATTTCCTAAGAACATATGATATTGAGCATCTTTTTGCGTGTTTATTTGCCATCTGTATATCTTCTTTGTTGAGATGCCTGTTTAGGTCTTTTGCCCATTTTTTGTTTTATTATTGTTGAGTTTTAATTTTTTTGTACACTTTGGGTAACCATCCTTTATCAGAAATGTCTTTTTCAAATATTTTTTCCCAGTCCATGGCTTGTCTTTTCATTCTCTTGATGGTGTCTTTCTCATACCAGAATTTTTAAATTTTAGTGAAGTCTAGTTTATCAATTTTTAAAAAAATTTATTTATATTAATATTTATTTATTCGTGTATTTATTTATTTATTTTAAGAGGCAGGGTCTTGCTCTGTCACCCAGGCTGTAGTACAGTGGTAGGATCATGGCTCACTGCAGCCTTGAACTCCCAGTCTCAAAGCGATCCTCTTGCCTCAGCCTGCTGAGTTGCTGGGACTACAGGTTCAAACCACCATGCCCAGCTCTATCAATTCTTTCTTTCATTGTGCCTTATCTAAAAAGTCCTCACCAAATCCAAAAGCATCGAGATTTTTTTCCTATGTTATTTTCTAGGAATTTTATAGTTTTCTCATTTTACATTTAGGTCTATGATCCATTATGAGTTACTATTTATAAAAGGTGTAAGGTCTAGATCTATTTTTGTGTATGTGGATGTCCAATTTTTCCAGCACCATTTGTTGAATAGACTGTCTTTTCTTCATTGTTTTGCCTTTGCTCATTTGTCAAAGACCAGTTGATCATCTTCGTGTGGGTCTATTTCTGGGTTCTTTATTCTGTTTCATTGATCTATTTATCTCTTATTTTCCTAGTGCAACACTGTCTTGATTACTGTGGCTTTATATTATGTTTTGAAGTCATGCAGTGTCAGTCCTCAGGCTTTTTTCTTCTCTTTCAATATTGTGCTGGATAGCCCAAGTCTTTCATCTTTCCATATGCAAAATAACTTACTGGGATTTTGATTAGAATTGTTGAATCTATAGATCATTTTGAGAACTGACATCTTGACAATTTTGAGTTTTCCTACTTATGAACATGGAATAACTTTCTATTTATTACATCTTTTATTTCTTTTATTAGAGTTCTGTTGTTTTTCTCATATAGATATTATACATATTTTGTTAGAAATACCTAAGTATTTCATTTTTGGCAGATGCTAGTTTAAATGGCATTGTTTTTAATTTTAAATTCCTCTTGTTAGTTGCTGGACAATTAACTTTTGTATATTAACTTTGTATCTTGCAATCTTGCTATAATTGCTATTAGTTCCAGGATAACTTTGGTCAATTCTTTTATCTTTTCTATATAGACAATCATGTCATCTATGATTGTGTTATTTTTAAAGAAATATTGGAAAAACTTTTCGCTTTCATGGGGATTTTATTTTAAATTAATTAAGTGCCCCTCCATTGAAAACTATTCTCAAACATATTTATTATAGAGTATAAAGCAGAGCTTTTATATTCAACCCTTAGGAGTACCAAATCTCCCCTCAGTAAGGCTCTTTCCTAATCAGTTACTACCAATTTTATTAAGATTGGTGCTACATTTTGAAATGGTCATCAAATATAAAATATATTTGAATCTGATATTATGTACATTAGTTAAAATATCTTAGTTGGTTACATTATAGGTCTTTCTTGAGGGACCACATAAAATACAACATAACAGCCAGAGTGATCTTCTAAAAATACAAACTGAATTAAGTCACACGTTTGCTTAAAACTCTCTAGACAACTTCCCATGGTCCTTAGAATGGAATCCAGACTGCCTTCCACGGCCTGTAGGCTCTGTCTGGCTCGGGACCAACCTCCCATAGTCATCTCCTACCTCTCTCCCTGCTGCTCTCTGTTCCCACGACCCAAGTTTGCTTGTCCCCTGTTGTTGACTCACTGCCTGGAAAACTCAGACTTCTGATGTTCCTCTCAGCTCCCAGGGCTCCCACAGCACCCCCTTCTCAGTGAGCCCTCCCTGGCTCCCAGAGCCCTGTCAGCAGTTGTGGTTATCACATCCATCGTGTCACATCTTTCTCTGTAGGAGTCCTCCAAGCATGTTTCAATACCTGATGTTATCTTGCAAAGTTATCCTTTTACTTCTCTATTATCAGTACCTGGCCACCACTCTACATGTTTCAAAAGAGCTGAGACTTTGGGGGATCATGCGTTTGCTCTCCCCCCTGGCAGAATGCCTGGTATCTGGGCATGCAGTCAAAATTTGTTGCAGAAATGCATGGGCAATCACTATAAAAATGATAAAGATATCAATCCTCATAAAAATTGAGGGTGGCTTTATTATAAAATGTGGGCAATGTAAAGGGGAAAACATAAACAGATATGGATGCATGAAACCATTCATGTGATTCTTTGAACAGAAACTATTTTCATTGATGAGTTTCCTTTTGGCGGCTTTTGTTGTTGTTGTTCACAATATACAGATGTCACTCACCATCCCTGCTTTGGGTTAAGCATTGGACCCAGAGCCCCCTTTGAAAGGGGGACTGTCTTCTGTGTCCACTCAGAGGCACCACCTCGTGGAGAATTTCATCTCTTCAACTTCAAACAATTTCTTAGTCTTGCCACATGCCTTATATAGTAACTTGTGAGACTGTTTTTCCCCCCAGTATTTCTCTTATCTGTAAAACATTAAGCTGTTTAATTGTAAGTTTGATAAACTAACATGAGAAAATAGCTATTTGATTACCAGCAACCTAGAGGACGACTAAAATCACATATCAAGCATTTGTACCAAAAGGGCTTTCAGTGTTAATGTGATTAAATTACAGTTTTGTACAGACAGATGGGTGATGGGTGAAGAGAAACAGCTGGGTAGCACCACGCCGAACTCTGTGCTTGCAAACGTGTTTGTATTGCAGGGAGACATCCAGAGAGCACTGCGCTCTATGGGACCCTCCTAGATATACGGTACTATTATAAGTTTTATTAGATGAGATCCTTGCCACCATCAATCTATATATGTAAGAAAAGTGAAATATATAAACGTGGTTTAAAATCTGGACAGTATAGACTTTTCAGAAAATAGGTGGGGATTAAAAAAGGAAGACAAAGTGATACCTGCAATTTAGTAGTGTTCTTCCCATCTCTTATGCAGCTATTTGGTGTTGATCAAATTAGTTCTACCACATATATGGGCTTTGGATCAAATATGAGATCAGTGATTACAGAGGTTTATTTTTTGCATGGTGACATTCATCGTAAGCAAAAGGTTTGTTCTGAGCCTGGTGCAGTGGCACATGCCTGGGGTTCCAGCTACTTGGGAGGCTGAGGTCAGAGGATTGCTTGAGCCCAGGAGTTCCAGGCCAGCCTGGGCTATATAGCAAGACCTTGTCTCTAAAAAAATGAAAGGCTTATTCTGATTCCCGAATAGGACAAACATACATTTTATTTTTGCTGAGTGACTATTTGGAATTTGTTGCTAATAACCTGCCAAAGACATTTATTGTTTTATACATTAAAATTTTAATATTTAATAGTTACATTAACATAAATATATTAAAATAAATTATGACATAAATTAATATAAATATATTAATGCATTTTAATATTTTAATATTAATACAGTCATGCATCACTTAGCGACGGCAACATGTCCTGAGAAATGCATCATTAGGCAATTTCATCATTGTGTGAGCACCAGAGAGTGCACGTAACACAAGCTAGACGGTACAGCCTACCACCCACCTAGGCTGTGTTGCTCCTGGGCTACAAACCTGTGCAGCATGTCACTGTACTGAATACTGTAGGCACTGGAACACAGTGATAAGTATTTGTGTATCTAAACATATCTAAACACAGACAAGGTACAGTAAAAATATGGTATAAGATATGAAAAATGGCACACCTGTACAGGGCACTTACCATGAATGTAGCTTGCAGTGCTGGAAGTTGCTCTGGGTGAGCCGTGAGTCAGCGAGTGGGTGTGAGGGCCTAGGGCGTTACTGTACACTGCTGCAGACGTTATAAGCAATATACACTTAGGCTATACTAAATTTATAAAAAGTATTTTTCTATCTTCAGTAATAATTAACCTTAGCTTACTGTAACTTACTTTATAAACTTCTAATTTTTTTTCATTTTTTGACTGTTTTGTAATAACACTTAGCTTAAAACATATTTTAAAACTGTGGAAAGATACTGTCTCTCTTTATATCCTTATTTTGAAAGCTTTTTTCTATTCTTAAAATTTTTAATTTTCTTCTATTTTTAATCTTTCTTGTTAAAACTAAGACATAAACACACACATTAGCCCAGGCCGACACAGGGTCAGCATTGTCGATATCGCTGTCTTCCACCTCCACATCTTGTCCCACCGGAAGGTCTTCAGGGACAATTACATGCATGGAGCTATTGTTTCCTATGACAACAGTGTCTTCTTCTGGATACCTCCTGAAGAAACTGCCTGGGGCTGTTTTACAGTAACAATTTTTTAATAAGTAGAATAAGCACACTATAAAATAATGATAAAAAGCATAGGATAGTAAATATATAAACCAGTAACTTAGTTGTTCATTACCATTATCAAGTGTTATGTGCTGTACATAATTGTATGTGCTGTACTGTGACATGACTGGCAGTGCAGTAGGTCTGTTTGCACCAGCGTCACCACAGACAAGTGAGTCACGCACTGTGCTGCGACCTTACTGTGGCTGCTACATCATTAAACGATGGGAAATGTTTACCTCCATTATGATTTTATGGGACCACTGTCACATATGCTGTCTGTCATTGACCAAAGTGGTGTTATTCGGCCTGAGACTGTATTTCATACTTTAAGCAATGGAATAAATATGTGAAATTTAAGAAAACAAAATCTTACTTTATCACTTTTCTCTCTTTTTTCTTTACTCTGTTATTAATAAGAGAAAAACTTTAGAGAAAATAAATTTAACAGAGTTTATTTGAGCAAAGAACAATTCATGAAATGGGAAGTGCTTAAAACCAGAAGAGGTTCAGGGAGCTTCACTCTGCAGTGGAACAGTGAGATTTTACAGGCTCAATGTGGAAGCAAAGTGAAGAAATTACCTGATTGGTGACAGCTAGGAGTTTGCCTTATTTAGGCACAGTGTGATGGGCGGTCCCTCGTTACATAACAAACGAGGTGGTTGGCTGTTTGCCAATGACTTAGGCGCTCAGTTACTAGAAATGCCTCTGAGTTGAGTTAAGTTTCAGTTGCTTATGTAAGAGCTCTGGGTATAGAGACGGCCTTAGGCTAATGACCTCCTTCTTCTTTGCTTTAGCACAACTCTGTATTTCTAAAATAAATCCTTGGATTTTATATTCTTGTGAGTAATCCTGCAATAGCAGACAAATTGTAAACACCACATTGCAGTGAAGAGAAACACTTTTTTACATTATCAAAAATGTTTAATATTTGTTCATTTTTTGTTTTACAGTGGCTTATGGTACAAATGTTTATGGACCAGTTCTGTCTACCCATACTATGGAACATTTTTTACTTTAAAATAATATTCCAAAGTAAAAGTGCTTTTACTTTGTTTGATTTTAGTGCAGTCAGTTGTAAAACGACCTGTGAATTAAAAACAAACCACAAAACAAAATGCCATGCTCTTTGGTACAAGCAACATAATAAGGCATTTGGAGTCAGCATTTGGAATCCTCAGGCCACTCTATCTCGTTCCTAGACTGTACTTATTATAGGTACTTTTTGCTAGCATCCCAGGAACAATTTCTTTCTTGATGCAAAACATTTCTTCCAATTCGTACTATAATATATTGGTGCCATTTTATGAGGACTAACGGATGAGTTAGACTCTCACTCAAGATGTACTTAACCCTTGGACGTGGCGGGAGGCCAGCTAGGATCATGGTGGTTCTGTCACTCACAAAGGTTACGGAGTCTTACTCCAACTACAGGAAGAGCTGAAAGTCCTTCATACAACTATGACATATTGCATGGGTCTAAAAACATAGTACTGCTTTGCAACTTATTGCAAGTGGAATATTCTAAAAGGGGGACAAATGAAATACAACTTTCAACATAGTAGTCTATTTGTTTCAAATCCTAGCTTCTTTTAATGACTCAATGTAATGAAAATGTTAGAAGCCACACCAGATTCACCAGCTTTGTAAATTACTCAAGTTTTGATTATTTTAGGTTAAGCCTTATGTTGCTGTGAGTATTGTTTAATACTCTATGAATCTGTTATCTTATAATCTAGGCTGAGAGTTACAGAATGGCTCAGGTGAATAGCAAAGATAATGATTGATAAAAAGGTCTTATGGGCAAGGGTGAAAACCTGTCTTTCTCCCTTTCTACCTGTTTGCACAGTCACACCTCTGCCTTTCCTGGTCCCAGACGGCTTCCTTGGGTACAAAGAGGCGTAAGAGTGGGAGGTGAGGACAGATGTCACAGGCATTTCAATGAATTTCCTTTCTCTGGGGTTCACCAAGCCCTGAGGTGATAAGGGAACAAGATTAGAAGAACAGGAGGTGGGAGAGCCAGCATGTTAATCCACTCAGTAAGGGATTTTGGGCCCACAGCTCCTGAGAGCTGCTCACTCTACCTGGGGTTGCAGAGATATGGGACTCAGCCCTGCTCACCTGGAGCTCGAGTTAGTGGGAGAAATGGTTTATGAAAGCACTGATTTGAATAGATTGGAATTAGAGCTACAATTGAGATAAACATGGGGTGTCAAAAAATCCTGCATTTCCTTCTGTCATGTTTAAGTCACAGAATCAATGTTAGAATTTTAAGAGATTCAAAATAATTTCAGACAGTTAAAGCTGAGGTCCAGGGATTGGACTCATTTGGTTAAACCTTCGTCATTAGTTACTGACCAAGCCAAAAGTCCGGACGTCAATGGTGTTTAAAAGGTCAGTGGTACCACCTAAGCCTAATGAAGCAAACGTTCTGAAAAATAAAGGCCTTTCGATGTCGGTTATTGCACATGTACGATGGCCTGTATTTTACTTATGTCTGAATGTTTGCCTGTTGACCATTCACTATCCATACTTGCAAAAAGCAAAAAATTTTGAAATGTATTATTAAGGAAAACTTGGCAGTATCCCCAGTCAAAATGTTCTTCATTTGTCCCCACCCTCCTAGGACTTATAATTCATGCCTGGGAGCACTTGGTGATACTGATATTATGACAACTCGGTGGCTAATGGGACGTGGCACTTCAAGAGCCTGAGGTGGGGTGGAATGCAGGGCAGTGCTCCCGGGAAGGAAAGAGGACACCTTACCCTTGAATGTGTTCTTAGAAACTTTGTATTTTGGAAGTAATTCTTTTATTTTGCAGTTAAGTTTTTCAAAGAACGATAGAATAAGTGATATTAGAAACATGTTTACCAAAATAATTAAGATTTTCACTCAGTTTACTCAGATGTCTTCAAGGATTACTGATAAAAACAGTTTTTATTTCTAACTCTGGTATTTCTGGCAAACACGCCAACACACCTGACGTGGGAAACAGCACAATGAGGGTTTATGGAAGACCTGCGGTTCTCAGGGCTTTGCTGTAAGCATCATGGGTGCAGAAAAACCACTGGAAGGTCCTTGTGCTCAAGGCCTTATTAAATGGTGGAATAGAAAAGACACCAAATACCCAGAAATTAGTAATAAACAGAGTTTATTCTATGGGTCCAAAGAACGTGGGGCCTGTGAGAGTTAGAGGTTCCTGGATGAAGTGAGCAGCGAGGGGTTTCCTGGACAAGGTGCGGGCAGGGTGAGATGATTTCTAGCAGAATGTGGAGAAAGGTGAAGAGCTAACTGCACTCACGGGGACAGAGTAGGGAATCCACAGCTGATGAAAGGATGCACAGGGAGTGGGGAGCTTGCAGACGACTTTAAGTCTCATCTGGGCTAAGCCAGCTTGCACAGGGCTGCAGTGAGCCCATGGGAAGCCTGGTGCTCACCTCTGTCCCCTGTGGACGTCGCTAGCACTGGCCGTGACATCGTGCTGCTCAGCAGTGCTCACAGCAGCGGTGGACCATGGCATCCTGCTCTCGGACGGCAGGCACGCCCTCCGCAAGTAGCACAACTTCAGGTTCTCTTGAGAATGCTCTTCTTCTGAGACAGCCTTTGCCCTGGCAATACCGTGCGCACCATTAGCTGATTCACACAAGCGTCTCTGTTGTGGCGAGCCTCGCTTGGCGACAGGAGAACACAGTGGAGAGGAGACGGGGTCTCTGTCCTCCAGCAGCCCTGGGAGCTCTTCTCAACCTCCTTTGACCACCGGGAGTCCTCTGCCCACTCTTAAGTGTCCGTGATGTAAATATTCCTTAAGGGCCTGTCCTCTCGGATCCTTTCTCCACATACTTTGTGGCCTCTTGCACTTGTATGCCGTTAGTCACTAACCTCACTCCAGAGAAGTCATCTCTAGCCCCAGACTCTCTTCTGGGCTCTGGTCAAATACATCCCACTGCCTACCACATGTCTTTGCTTAGACGTTTTATACTCAACCCAAACCCAAACAGCAGTCTCCTCACACCTGCCCAGACCTGCTCTTGTGGAAGGTGGTCCACAGCTGGTGGATAGCCAGCGACAGAGCCCATCCTGCCTGCTCCTTCCTGCTTCCCTTTTCTGCCCCCACCCCCATTCTCTTCATGCATGACACTCCCCCCTCCCATCACTGCTTTGGCCTCCCAACGCCCCTCGCTGTCGTCTGGTCCCGGTACGCACCGTCTCTCTCCTGTCTTATCTCAGTGGCTCCTACCTGACTCCCTGCGACCAGTGTTATCGTCTCCAATCTAGTCCTCGCATCAGCAAAAGTAAACTTTCTACAAAAGCAAATCTGATCACGCACGTCCCTGTCTGATGCTTTCAGTGGCTTCCTGTTTCCCTTGGAAAAAAGCCCGCGGTGGCTCAGGCGACGCTTGCAGACCTGTGGCTGCCCCTGCGCCCGCGCCCACCCCTGCTCATCAGCCAGCGCAGTCCCGACAGCTCCTGGCTCCTCAGCCCGCTGGCCCCGACCAGGCGCTGTGTGACCGGCTCCTCTCCGCAGCGGACTTCCCGCCACTGCGGCCACGTGGGCCTTCCTGACCCTCCACACCAGGTGGTCAGTTAGTTCAGGGGCTGTTTCATGATGACGCCACCTTCGCAGAATTGCTCATCCAATTGTCACTGTTACCAGGTGGATCTTGAGTTTTGCGAAGGCATCTTCTGAGTCGGTATGTTTTTTCTTTCTTTTTTTTGTCTGCGTCTGCAGAGCACAGAGGAATTAAGAATAGCCGATTAAAGAGTCTGCATTTGAATCCAGGTCAATCGGACTCTCAGATTGTGCTCTTTCTACCACATCCCTGTTCTCCCTAAGTTAACTTCACACTAAACAGAAAAGAGGGAGGATATTTTTTGTGGAATATTATCCTGAAGGGGTGGGGATATGCTGTAGAAATGAATTCTTGAAAGGAAAGAGTTTTAGTTTTTGTGGTCTGGGCCTGTGTTAGCGCTGGGAAACATTTTCTGTGGATGGGACTCTGGGCACTTGCCTGCTTTCTGAACTGACGCTCAAGCGGTGGCCGCAGCTCTGTCTTGGGTCCATCGGGGGCTCTGCTGGGTTGACCTCTAGTCTTGCAGCCTCTGAGATCTGCTGGGGCCCCCCTTTGTCCACCTGGAAGCTTCCTTCATTGAACGGACATCCTGGGACTGCGTGAGAGCCTTGGGAGGAGACGCGACCCGCCCTTGGTGTGAGCGTCTGCTCAGCTGCCTGTTCCCTTGTCCTGTCGGCCACGTGGAGCGCGGGCTCTACTCTCACCTTGGTGGCCATAACGCGAGACTAACCACAGTGACAAATACCCCACTGTTTGAATGTGCACTTTATGCTGTTGTGAGTGTGACGTTTGGTGTCCTAAATCTTTCACCAAAATAACTAGCTGGTAAGTAAGAAATATACTCCATTTGAGAGAGCTGATGGCTAAATTCATCTCACTTGGAATTTAGGGATTATTCAAGTGAGAGTTCATCTGATATGCTGCATATACTTATTCACGTGCGATTCCCATAAATAACATCATGATTATGCCAAATAAATCTGATTTAGAAATACTATCTATTTTACAAATAATAGCTAACAGTAAGGTTAGGAAACTACAAATGAATAAAAACTTCCCAGTTACAAAGAGATTTTCAGAATATAAGAAAAAATAACTGAGTATTAAACATAGCTTTAAAAAACAGTTTAGACACAAAGAAAAAAGTCATATAAATTGGTTTTAAAGAATAATTTGCTGCTTTATAAATTTTCCCCCAAACTCAGGTAAAGCATATCTTGTGGTCTTGAACATTATAACACAGGCGACAAGCTCAGGATGCTGGTGAGTTAAGAACATGCAGCTTTCAAAGTTATAAAATCAGAGGAGGAGCTCGGGCAGATGACCAGCACGCAGACACCCACACCGCCACGAAGAGTGGGCGATCTGTAGCCCCTGGGCTGTCACATGTGTTGTCGCAGTAAAGTCAGATACCTCGAGCAGGCGTGGCCATCTGAGTGCTATAGCACAGGAAAAGACATGCTGTTTTCAAAAGAATTCCATGAAAAAGATACCCGCAGCAGCGTGACCGGAAGCAGGTGGAAAGTGTCCCCTCTCGGGCCACGTATGGGCATGCAGTGAGGGGCAAGCTCTTGGGTGGGAGCCGGGTTCCCTGAGGGCAGCGCCATCGTGTTTGACAAGAAAAAAAACTGCTGGGCAGCGAGTATGCAGTGGAGTTACGGTAACTCCTACTTCCGCCCCACCTGCCACTCTGGGAAGGGAGGAGCGCCCTCCTGCGGCGCGGCGCTAAAGAGGAAGTGCAGGCGCACTCGCCCGGCGCGCCCTCCTCCCCGACCCCGGCGGCGGTGGCCGTGGCCCTGCGAGCACCTCTCACCCCGGCCGCTCCTTCCAGCCAGGCAGGGACGTCCAGAGCGTTTAAGAGAAGCGGTGACCACTCTCTGCTCTTCTCTTGCTTAGAGAAAATTTAGCCAGTAGTTGCAATAATAAAAAATCTTCTAGTTCATTCACTCGAAGGACAACAGTTTAAGAGAAAACATACTCAACATGACTCTCACTTTGTCGGCGATAACGGTTTTGGGGAACCCTCCCTACACATAGCAAGGAAGCGGCAGCCGACTCCGCCGCTGGCTTGCCCAGCATCCATTCTCTCTCCTTAACAACAGAACCCTCGGGGCCACACGGCACCTCCCTCAAAATACTCATCGTGTCTCCATCCCCTGCTGCCACGGAGCCTGAAAGTTCGTGGCCACTGCTCCTCCTCTCGCTGCAGCCGCGCCGTGGCCGCCGCTCGGGCGCAGGCGCTGTGTAGGCGCAACTGGCGGCGTGTCCCTGCAGCCTGGGTCTCGGGCCACGGCTTTCATTTCCTCCTGTGGGGCTTCTCAGATACTGCGCCACGGGAAGCCCAGACCGGAGCGGTGCACTGTCAGCACTCATGGAGCCAGCCCTGGTGACGGGGGCCAACGGAAGGACACTTCCCCTTTGGTCTGCCAGGTGTACGGGCTCTTCTGCAAGTCGCCTGCGGTGATGGCCGACTGGGGAAGGTGTCCTCGGACTGGCTTTTCCTCCTTTCTAGCTTTCTTCATTCCTCATACCCGCTCCCTGGGTTCACATTCCCAGATAAACCACACCTTTGTCTCCACTCTGCTGCCAGGAAGCTACACTGTAACAAGATGATGTGCACGAGCAACCAAAGGCATCTTTTCAACAGGGAGAGAGAGATTCAGTTGGTAGTTTCCTTCTTTCTCATTTCTACTGGTAAAAAACCAAAGCTATTTTGGCACGATGAGTATGAAGGCCACATGCTAAGGGTGATAAGGCAAGAAGGTTGTCCCTGATGACAGTGGGGAACAGCTGCAGCCTCCCAGACAGCCACCCTGGTCTTCTCAAACGACATAAATAACTCCTTACTTTTGAGCCTGATTCGGATTTTCTGTTATTTGCTGTCAAAATCATTCCTAACAGGTATAGCAGAAAAAACAAAAAATGAGTACTTGGATTTACAAATCTTAGGACAGTGATTAGAATCTCACTTTTGAAAGAATCCTGCATCTCCTCCCTCTCGCGGGCTGTGAGGAGCCGGGGGAAGCGTTCTGTGTTCTTCCTGCTCACTGCTGGACCCACAAGTGCCATAGCTTTTTACCTGCCTTGGGGCTGCCTAATGTTTTTCTCCTGTGTTTTCTTACTTGCCCATATTACCATTTATTTTCAGAAGGAATTAGACACACAGAATAATCTGGAAAAGACAAGGGCACACATTCTTAGTTCATATTCTACTGTCCTTAGGGATTCTGAAACGTCTTTTATTTTTCCCAGGGCCTTTTCCTAACTAAAGGGATGTTTGGCTTTCATTGATTCAACTTTGTTTTGCAGCAAGAATGCAGTATTTTACACATATCATAAAGAGAAATTGGTAAACTGCATCTCGGTTTAACCGTTTTGTTTGATTGAAAGTCAATCCTATCCCATGGACTCCGCAAGATGAGAAAGAGCACTTATGCTCTGTGCACTTGTGCATCTGAATACCTGTTTGTGTTAGGATTTTGCCTTTTTGAAGACGTAGCAAGGCAGCCAGAACTGCAGTGGCCCCAAGGCACGGCTGTCAAGAAATATCTACGAAAAGGGAATTGCTTCATTAAACATAAAACTTTCCTTTGTTCATTAGAATCTTGCCAGACGGGAATTTGGTGTTTTGAAGGCAGGCACCCACGTGGAATTTTGTTTCTGACATTGACGGACAACTGTGCAAACCCCCTAGAGGTTTCACCACAGGGTTCCAGCCAAGGCCAGTTGAGGGTGTGCCTATAGCTTTTGATGACATAGAGATTTGTAGGTGTCAACCCAGTCTCTGGTTGAGCAGAGTGTCAGTATCTGTGGATTAAAGGGTAGAGATTGACTCTTGAATTCATAGTTTCATATTGCAAGAATCTTCCAAGTGGTCTGAGTATCAATTTTTCTGAACAACTTCTGTTGGACTGCACAGGCGGCACAGACAGACGTCAAAGCAACGGAGTGGCCCTGTGCCAGGTTGCTCTGCCTCTATAACTCGCCTGACTTCCGGCACCCCCTGCACCCTGACCTTGACCGGAAACCCGCCCCTGGATACTTCCTGAGGATCTTTGGAGGGTGGGTAAACTACTTCTGTTTTCAGCATTTGTAGAGCTCGTTATACAGCAGGTGCTGTGCTAAGTATTTCTCTTTGGCTGTGACTGCCACAGGAAGTCAGCGAGGGGGCTGTTCACATATCTGGAGAAACTAAGAATAGGAGGAGTCAGGAATTTTCCTCAGTCACGGTCAGTAAATGGCATGACTGAGATTCAAGCCTAAATTTGTCTGAATCAGAAGCCATTTTTTCACTTTTCTCTGTTTAGTGTAGTGATTGAAATTGCCTTCGTGGAGTCAGAGCCGGGCTCAATGCCACCTTTGCTCGCCCCCTTGTCATTGGGGAGCAGCTCTGTCTTACCGCGGTTTTGGTTTGTACCTCCCTGGTGATCAGCGATGTTGAGCATCTTTTCATATTCTTCTGGGCCATTGGAATGTCTTCTTTGGAGAAATGTCTGTTCAAGTCCTTTGCCCATTTTTGAATTGGGTTGTTTTTTTTTTGTTATTGAATTGTCAGAGTTGGTTTTTATTTATAGTTTGGATATTAATCTCTTATCAGTTATATGTTACATTTAGTACTTATCTTTTAAGAAGCAATGGACACCTTAAAAGAGTTGAGGAAAATGGCAAAAAATATCAGCAAATAATGCGGCTGCTGTGATTTCCCTCCGTGTAGGAAATTCAAGGAGGTTTTTCACGTTTGGCCCTGGAGAGGTCAGACATGCTTGCTTTATGGCACTTAGAATTTCTTCTTTGGTAGAAGGAAGAATATTAACACTTCATTGATGTTTCCTTTGTTTCCTTGAAAAAGACAATTGCAGCTTTTGAATGTGTAAGTTGAATAGGAAAACAGAGGATAATACCGAAGCAAAATATGAATATGAATGGAAATATAGTCCATTTGTCCATTCTAGAGTTTTGTTTTACTTTACAAAATGGTACAGTGGGACAAATACCTTATGTTATCCTTTTTCCTCTCCTCTTGTCAATTGTTTTCCCTTCTGGACTGTTCTCTTCTCTTCTGAACTATTCTCTGTGAAAACTTTACACCTTGATATTCAAATGCTTTCAGAATAGCGATAGGTAATAGCAGCTCAATATTTAACAATCTCAATATTTACACTTGAATGTTTTCCTCAATGTTGTACTCAAAAACGCTTTTTGTTCCCCTTGAGGCATTAACAAAAAAGTGCAGACAATTTCCCAGAATGACTGAAGTATCTGCTCGCTGTAGATATGTTTAGACGGTCAACAGTCTAGTGGTAATAGAATGCTATCTGAGATTTCCTGAGTGCTATAAAACGAAGATGGGGATAATAGCACTGTAATATTATTGAATCAGCGAAACGATGTCTCGAGTCCATTAGCACTGCAGTGTAGTCAATGATAAGCTATCTGGATGCACAGAGTTTGGGCATATTTGTCAAACAAAAATACAAGGACTAGAGGATAATATTCTATAAAATATGACCAATTTATGCAATAGTCATTAGGGATGACTTAATGTTTCTCATTGCAATATTCTAATCTTAAAAAGGAGTTGAACTTAATGTCCTATCTACTTTGAATAGCTTTTATTAATGAAAGCATTTTGGGGTAACACAAATTGCTTGTTATTTTTACAATTCCTTCATTTGAAAACTCTGAAAAAACAGCTTACATTTTTATTGTATGAATTTTGCAAACATAATTGTGTAGAGAATTAGAGTAATATAGAGGAAAGATAAATTTGTGTAGTTTTTTTGTAGTTCACTTTTATTGTAATAAAACAAGTGACTATTTTGCTTGGATCTGATGTCTACTATACTTTGGGATTACATTTCAACCCTAATTTACATAAACAGCCTACAATGGTAAATTCAGATTTCATTAATCAGATGTTCTTATACTACAAATGATTTCTCAGAAAAATGTATTTACCTTCATGGCAAACACCATAGTTTTGCATTGAATTTTTTTCTACTTTGATGACAAAAGGATAAAGCACACTTTGAACAAGTCTTTTAGCATGTAAATTTACACTTAATAACTTTTTCATGGTAAACCGATTGGTCCTCTGTATACATACACGTGCCTGTAGTTTTATCTTCAGATTAGTTGATATAAACGACCTAGAGAGATGTGAGGACAGGGAGGCTAGTCTTGCCTGTCCACCTAGAGTGGGTGACAGAAGACTGCCCTTTCAGGGTGATGGTTAAAGGTATTTCATTTCATTCTCCAGTGTCCTTGTTTGGATGCCGAGTTATATCATCACTCTACATTAGCCAGCTGCTGCTTCTGATAAGACTGCCCAGGAATTTAAAGCTCTTTTATTAAAAAAATGACAGGCATATCAAACCTGAGATAAGAAATGCCTTGCGGCGCTATTTCAGTTGAAACTTTTTATGTGTTCAGCCTCAGGACAGCTATGCCTTTGCACCAGCAAGCTGATATTGTCCTAAAGTTTAAGTTTATCTAACAAGATTTTCAAAAGGTAAGGAATGTATACTGGTTTTAAGGTAATTCTTTTCACATTAAGTCATCTAGAAAAATCCAGGTAAGTTCAAACCTCAAATATTAGTTAAGTAGAATTTTTGACTCACATTTTAGGAGAAAGATGAAAATCACCTTAAAATTAGTTCGCATTAAGGATTTAATCGTGGTCAATACCCTTTTAGCTCAGCCTTGCATACTTTTTATTTCTATGGTTTATTGTTGCATAAGGAGAAGTAATGCTCAGAACTAATGCTCTGAGATCCGGCAAAATTGTGAATAATTGAAGAAATGTTACATTTTATTACTCATTAATCATAAGGTATTAGAAAAATTTCCAAAACAAAAGTTTAAAAGGAGTATTTTAACAGTTAGCCAGGAATTCAATGAACCAGATTATATAGTTTCCTGAGCATTTCGTTTAATCTAGATTTGTCTGTAAAATTTGCCAAACAGTGTAGATTGTTTTTTCTTACACTATGAAGCTAAAGTCACTGTTTGGTCCTTATACTGTAAAAGCTAAAGTTATCTATTTATATGAACTTTGATATGTTTAATCAATGTCTAAACACACAGTCAACAAATGTTTGTTAGATGATTACCATGTCTCAGGCATTGTTCTAGGTATTTGGTATATCATTAAATTAAACAGAGGAAAAATTTCTGTCCCATGGGGCTTACATTTTAACAGAGGGAGAGAGAAAATAAATTAAAAATATAATAAATAAGCACATACTACAGTATTTTAGATGACAATAAATGCTACATAAAAAGGAAAATTAAAGTGGGGTAAAGGTAGTCAGTTGTGCCTCATAAAAATTATACAGCTACAAGTACTTTTTGTTGACACATCATAAAATTAAGTGTATGCTGCCAATATATGTACTATACTTTTGGAAATACTGTTCTAGGCCAGCATCTCCGTTTGGAAATTATAGAATACAGAGTCCCTTGAGAAAACAAAGTTACGTAGAAGTAAACTGACAAAAGTAATTAGCGTATAGAATAAATCTAGAATCTAGAGCTTGTAGATTTCTGTTGTAGATTCTCAACTATGTTTTATTTCTTTTTCATAATTCTGGAGCTTCATGACAAACTCTCAACTATATTAGATGTTTGAAAATTCGGAGGGCAAGCCGTATGTATAACTCTGAAGCAAAAGATCACAATGCATTGACGTGATCAAGAGACAATGTCATAGTTCTAATAATGCTTTGGTGGAATCTTTAGTTTTCTATATATAAGATCCTATTGTCTATAAACAGCGACAATTTGCTTCCTTTCTGATTTGGATGCCTTTTATTTCTTATTCCTTTTCTTACCTAATCATTCTGGCCAGGACTTCTGGTACTATGTTGAATGGAAACGTGGTAAGAATAGGCATCCTTGTCTTATTTCTGATCTTAGAGGAAAAGCTTTCAAATTTTCACTGTGGAGTATAATAGCTGTGGGCCTGTCATATATAGCCTTTAATGTGTTGGGGTACGTTCCTTCTATACTTAATTTGTTTAGCATTTTTAACATGAAAGGATGTTAAATTTTGTCAAATGCTTTTTCTGTGTCTTATTGGTATGATCACATGTTTTTTGTCCTTTGTGACAACACAGATGTACCTGGAGGACATTATGCTAAGTGAAACAAGCCAGCCACAGAAATACAAATTCTGCACGAGCTCACTTACGTGGAATCCAAAATAGTCAAACTCTGATTAGCAGAGAGGAGAATGGTGGTTACCAGGACCTGAGCGGGGTGGCGTATTTGGGAGATCTTGGCCAACAGATAGAAAGCTTCAGTTAGGAGAAATAGGTTCAGGAGAGCTATGGTACAACATGGTGACTATGGTTAGTGACGGGGTATTGTATATTTGAAAATTGCCAAGAGAGTATATTTTAAATGTTCCCATCACAAAAAAATCGCTATGTATGTGAGGTGATGGATCTGCTAAGTAGTTTGGTTTCGCCATTCCACAATGTATGCATGTATAAAAACATCATGTTGTACACCATAAATACATGCAATTTTTGTCAGTTAAAATGAATAAATGAATAAATAAGTAAATAAAAATTTTAAAAGAGACAGTTTCATGTCTACTTGAAATGGAAGGAGGAAGCTGTCTGCTTCTACACAGATTTGATCGATTTAACATCTAGAGTGAGATGGATTTTGTCTGCCTGTCCGGAGCTGGGTATTTGCTGGAGTCTTGGAGCCCTACCCTGGGGATGGCCGCAGTTGCAGGGACCAGTGGAACAGCCAAAAAGGAAAGCAGGGAAATGAGGAGAGAAAGTATTTTTATTTCTTTTTTTCAAAGTTAAAATAACTCGATTGCCTCCTCTGATTAAGAAATTAGAATATGGTTTTTATAAAAATGCTTATGGAATAATATACATATTAAAGTAAAAATTATCCAGAATCCTACTCCCCAGAGAGAATCCTTATTGACATTTTGTAGTCTACCCTTTCGGATTATTTGTGTGTATAGATATTTGCATAGCGACTTAAATTTCACATAGATTGTATTGTTAGAACAACTTTGTCTTACTATCATCATTTTTGTTTAACATAATTCTATAAACAGTAATTTTGTGGTATTGTAAATATCATCATATAAATAAATGTTTGTATATACATATATATTTAAATACATGGATATCTTCATTTTAATGACTTCATAAAGCTCCACTTATCTCTCACTTCTTGATTGAAATTTAGTGATTTTCTCATCATAAGCAGTGCTATGATGCATTTACAACCTTGTGCTCTTGTCTGGTTAGTTTCTTAGGATAAATTATTAAAAATAAGATTGTTGGGTCAAAAGATATCCAAAATGTATAATTAGATTCTGCAAGATTGACTCCAATTGACATTAGTAATCAAATTTACTATTTGTTGACAATACAGTTGATCAAATTTGATATGTAATAATTTAATTTACATTTATTTGATTACTAATGAGGCATCACGAAATTCATACATTCACTGGCTCGCTTCCCCTTGCTCTACAGGGCTCTTGCTTCATCCCTTACTAGTCTCCCTTCTTATGCTCAAAACTCCAATGCTAGAATACCTTGGTATTTCACCTCGGGCCACCCTTTTTTCTTCCTAATCCCCACCTCCCTAAGTATCTCGTTTGATTGCACATCTTTAAATATCATCCATGTGTCAGTGACTCTTAGATTTATAACTGTCGCTCTCCTGAATTTTAGCACCTACCTGAAACTTCAGCATTTGATCTGGCATCCTATACAACATAGGCTTGGCGATTAATTATTTTCCCTTAATTTTATTTTGTATAGGCTGAACCTGAGTTCCCTCAGTTCAACATTTACTTCCATCTGTTTTCGAACATTCTTTCTTCCATAGAATCTGTTCTCTTCTTCAAGGATTCTAGTTATTTCTACGAAAGGCCTCCACTATCTTTTCCTTCACTTCTGTGATCTCTCTGACTACTTTGTGTCTGTGTTCTGTTCCTTTGAGTTCCAGCCTGTGGTCCACATTGCTCATCTACTTCTCTGCAATGCCAGTGCTGTTTGCCTCAGTTTCCTAAGCAGTTTAATTTCACAAGAGTTCGTTTTCTTTACATCGTCCTTCTCTCTGTCAGTTCTCTTTCTGTGTCGGTCTGCTTTCTTACGTCCATTTTCTTTTCACCTCTGTTGTCCAGAGCGACAACAGGTGATTTTGGAAGATAAGAAAATGACATGCAGGCATGACTTCAGGGAAGCAGTTGTCTTGTTAATAGGCTAACTCCGGGCACCTCCTTCCTGCCCCAGGGGACTCTGGTACCCTTCTCTGCTCCAGCCGTTCCAGGTTAATGATAATCTCAGTGCTCATCACACTCTGACTTACCTATTTTCTTTCTTTACACTCTGAGTTTTGAGAGGATGAGAACTTTTTCTAGCTTAACATATATCCTCCAGGAGGTAGTATAGGAGTCTGGCACAAAGTGGGCCTTTTAGCACCATTCATTGATTTAATGACTAAATGAGTGAGTTAATATCAAGGGGATTTTAATTTAGATGTAGCTCTTACTACTCAAACTATTTGTTGACCTTTGCTACATAAAAGTTCAAGGATATCTGAATGAGTAAAGAAAATATGGTATACATATACAGTGGAATATTATTCAGCCTTATCAAAAAAGGGAAATCCTACCGTTTGTGACAACGTAAATGGACCCTGAAGGCATTATGTTAAGTGAAATAAGCCAGTTGTGGAAGGACAAATACTGCTTGATTTCACTTAGATGAAGTCTCTAAAATAATCAAACTCCTAGGAGCGGAGAATAGAATGGTGGTTGCTGGGGTTGGGGGGAGAAGGAAATGGAGAATCGATGCTCTACAGGTACAAGTTCCAATTACGCAAGAGAAATAAGTTCCAAGGATCTGCTGTACAACATAGTACCTGTAATTAATGAGGTGGTATTATACACTTTAAAATATATTAAGAGGATAGATCTCATGTTAAGTGTTCCTACCACACAAAAAACAAAACAAAACAAAAGCACAAAGAGCACAAGGAAATTTTTGGAGGTGATGGATATGTTTAGTACCTTGATTGTGGTATCATGGGTGTATGCATATGTCCAAACTCCTCAAAATGTATACATTAAATATGTACATTTTTATATATTAATAGTATCCACTATACCTCAATGAAGTTTAAAAAATCCTCCCAAAAAGATTTTTTAAAAAGGGACTGTCTATGTTTGATAGAATACCAGACTAAATGTGGCTTTCCTCACATGATCAGCTCATTGTCACGTGTCTGCCTGTTTTTATTAAAGGATTATTCACGCCAGGGGGCAAAGAGAGAGTAAAACAACCTTTTGGAAATACCAGAGAAGTTCAGTTCCACTGCAAGTGGGCACTGAACACAACGAATTACTAAAATGGCTTGCGTAGTGAATTTGCTCAGGAGGACTGGTTTGAATTTCAGGCTTTCCCAAGCAGATACGCAGCTTCGGCGACGGCGCACCTCTCCTTTGGGGCGCGGCGCAGAGCTGGTGCGAACGTCGGCACTCGTCTTTAGGGTGCCTGTCCCGCGGCTGAACGCCCTGAGCCTTCGCAGGATTCGTTATTACGCGTCCACATCGGAAAGGCGCTACGGAAGTCTGTCTGGTAGTCTTGTTAAGGAATTCAGCAATTTGGGGAAAACAGACTCTAAGCAAAGAGGGGCATAAGAAAACTCATATTGAATTCTGATTCGTCAATGGCATTTGTTTCGAAGTCGTAAGAAATCCAGCCTTTTCTGAGGGAGACTTTGAAGCTCAGATAAGGTTTAAAAAGTGATCTCTTTTATTAGATTTTCTGGAGTTCAGTTTGTAGGCTCAACTTTAGAATTTCGATGCTGTTACTCTCCATTTGCATAATGAGAAACCCATGATAACAGAAGTAATAATTGAAATTATTATGGCATGTAACTGAAATAAATACATTATGTTAAAATAAGCAGTTATCCTCTTCATCTTTTAACTCTAACAAAATCTGCTGCGGAAGCCTTTCCTGCCTGCTCCAGTT
Organism: Avahi laniger; assembly: GCA_963575035.1. NCBI lineage: Eukaryota > Metazoa > Chordata > Mammalia > Primates > Indriidae > Avahi > Avahi laniger. The sequence continues at coordinate 41,112 of CAUYSK010052601.1, forward strand.
TGCGCATGTTGTTCCGTCTCTGTGACATCTGCATGTCAACTGTGTATTTGCTGACTGATCTAAACAGACTCTGAGTTTTTGGAGGGAAAGGGTCTGACATAATTCATGTTGGTGCCTTCCTTCAGTTTTGGAAAATTCTCAGCCATTATCTTTTCAACTATGACTTCTGACTTATTCTTTCTTTCCATGCTAGATGGCAATCCAATTAAAATATATGTAAATATTTAAGTATTTCTGTGTATAGAAGACCGTATACACACGCCCCCCGCCCCCCCAATACTCTCACGCGTTTGCACCAGGAGGTCTTGTCTGAACCATTTGGTCTGCCTTTGATAGAGAAAATATTCTCTCTTACATGCAGTATCTCACTGTGCTAGATTACCTTGCTTAAGTGTCATAATATATGATTTCTGATAGAGAACTCATTTTCTGGTTGTTCTTCTCTTTTTTTTTTATTTTGGTCAATGGTCCCTCACAATTAGCCTATACAATTGTTTAAATGACCACCATGCTTCCCGTGAAGCACATTGTTACTACTAATCATATTATTTTTCTTACATAGTAGTCATTAATTTAATTTCTTGAGATTTTTTTTTTTCAATATTCCAGACAAGGTAACCTAAGGAGAACTTCTAGTACAAGATTTATAAAATGTAAAATGAGCTTCCTTTTAATTTCAGATTAGAAGTGACAAAAAATGAGGGCTGCTTTCACTTGTTAAGGTGAAGAGAGAACCGGGATCCAGAGAGGTGCCCGAGCCCTGGGGCTGAGGTCTCCTAGAGGGTGGGTCACATCCCTGGTGGCCCAGGACCCCCATGATGGGCAGTTATGTGCAAATACCCCAGGCCTGAGAGTCAACATTTCAGTCAAATGTTGACCCAAGGACGGTATAAATCCTTGCTGGTCTTAGTCTTACCACCAAGTGAAAAAGGGAAAGTATTTTCTCCTGAGAATTCCAAACCATAACTCAGCTCACAAGAGGATTTAGGGTATAAATTCACATTACCTAGGTGGCCCCCAAATCCCTGAGATGGGAATTTGGCATAAAGTGTTTCTGCGTAGGTGCTGTTTATTAAAGTCCAATAAAGAAAATGTATACATTACACGTGGCAGACTAATAATTAAGATCTAGAATATGTGCATTCCTACAAATCAACAATAATAAGAAAAATAGTAGAAAGAAGACTACAATTCAAAAGGCATTTTATATAAAAGAGTACATTGATGGCCAATAATCCATGAAAAAAAGACTTAACCTCATTAGAAATCAGAGAAAAGCAAGTTGCAATAATAATAAACTACATTTAACATCCTCTATATTGGCTAAAATTAAAAGATTTGAATACCCCAAGAGCTTGGCACATGTGGAGCAATGGGAACTATCATACACTGCTGATGGGAGTCTGAATTGGTACAAACGCTCAAGAAAGCAATTTGTTCTTATCTCATAAAGTTGAATGTATGCATATCCTACAGCCAGTAATTTTATTCCCGGTTACATAGCCTAGAAAAATTCTTACACAGATACACTAGAAGACATGAACAAGACGAGAAAGAACAACATTGTTTCTAATAGCAAGTAACTGTTAACAACGCAAATGTCTTTTGATAGTTGAATGGATAGATTATGATACATTCACAAAACAAAATACTACACAGCAGTAAAAGTAAAAATGAATGAACTGCTACTACACACATCGACATCAGTGACTCCCGAAAACATAGCAATGAGTTAAAAAACCAAATTGCAGAACATATGCATATGATCCCACCTTATATATTGCACACAAACATACAAAGCTTAAATATGTATTGTCCGTGGGTATACCTATATGTGGTAAACGGAAGAAAAAAGCAGAGAAGGATAAAGACTAAAGCGTAGGTTAGTGATTACATCTCGTCAGGAGCACGAGACCAGAAAGGGGCACACACATAGGACTTCAAAATTCTATTTTAGTTTTCTATTTTATAAGCAACATCAACAGTACATATGTGTTTGTAATAAGTGGGTTTTGTGATTTGTCAAGTTGGAAAGACTTCTGATAATATTAATAGTTTTTTCTTACTAAAATATAGATTAAATAAAAGTCTAACACAATTTTATAATGCTTTAAATAAAAGTACTAACACAATTTTATAATGCTTTGCTCTGGAAAACATTAGAAGAATTAAAGGCAAAAACTTTAATTGTCCAAGAAAATATTTTACTATGATATAAACTAAAATAGAATCTATGCAACTCAAATTTACAAATGGGATTCTTAATCATGGTGCACTTAAATCACTTCTTCTTTTAAAATATATGAACAAATGAAATTAAAATGGAAAATCCTACAGTGGGTGATTCTGAGTGGACCCTAGAAGTTAATTTTAGAACTAGACAGTATTTGTTGCCCACAGTTTCTGTTCGGGTGGCTCAGCGATGCTGGGTTTAGTTTCCAGTGTTTTTATCACACGTATCAGATGCAGATTTTCTAGAGACCACATTTTGAGAACATTGAGTTAAAAGTTGAAGCTAACAGTTTGCAAATTTTGGCAAATAAAAGGTAGAAAAACAAAAACAAAAACAAATCGAATCCTGATATTTTTGGCAAAGATGAGATTGTGCTTTTATTTGAGAAATGCAATAAAATTAACATATAAATTAATGATCAATTCTCCATAAATCAAGAGCATGTAATTATAGGGGACTTATTTAGAAATGTTTCCTTTGGCTGCATTCTGTGCGCATCTGTTAATGAGAAATACCACTATCTTCTTTGATATGAAAAGAGCCTCAAATTGAAGAATCTACGCTCTACTATTAAATTATACCTGTGTAGAATGAAAAGTTTGATTAATGTATTCAATTTAAGTTACTTACACAGCATGGAAAATTAAAATAAGTTCCCTGAGAGCTCAAAGATTAATGGCAAATTCAGCAGCTTTGCACGTAGTATACCTGGTGCAATATGTACGTTCGACCTTAGCTGATTAATGAAGAGTTCAGATAGCAGCAGCCATTGTAAAGTGTAGAAAAAGAATGTTTCTGAAAAAGATTTTTCTGAATACCGAGGAAATGTGAGGATAAGAATGAGATAATGAAACATGTAGAATCTACCTGGGTTTCAGATTCCAGAATCCCTCCTTGTGACCAAATAGACTATGTTGGAATAGAAAACAGAGCCAGGAAGTTTTGTTTTGCTGTGCATTTCAATATATTTCTGGATTGGTTGGATACATTTGATAATGATTGAACAAATGGGTCCCGTTTTTGAAACTCTGATGGTCCAAGTGCAGTTTCAGGAAGGTGATAACAGTTCACGCTGATTCCTGAAGCAGGTGATTTTATGTAACCTTCGTATCAGGCATGTGGCATAGGTGCTGTTACCACGTCCCTGTGATAGATGGGGAGATTGAGGCACTCAACTGTAAGTACCTAGCCTAATGTCCCACAGTTAATAAAACACAGGATTGAAATTCATGCCCAGCCACACTCTAATGACTGTGCTAGAATCTTTCAAAGCCTTCATCCGAAGGGAGGGCATTGGTTGATTCTGATCTGTAAGTTCTAATGGAAGCTGGGAGATTTATTTGCATGGCTATGTACTTGGATTTAAAGCAAGTTTTTTTTTTTTCTCTACCATATTAGAGAAGTTTATTTCTCAAACCTCTACCACTGTTCTCATGCAATTCTCACTGTAAATTTCCAAGGCTCTCATGGGCAATGGTCGAGTTTCCACTTCAGCTCTGGGTCCCAACATTCCAGCAGTTATAAAGTGGCAGAGTCAATGCCCATCTGCAGATAAGTCACTCTCGAGTCAGTCAAAAAGTCCTTTCTTCATCCATATTGTTACAGAAGACAAATGGGTAAAATGAATGACAGGTGTCTCTGCAATATTAGATCTGTTATGCAAATTGACCCTTCTCCATTTGAAAAATTGGGCGGAAAATAAAAACAGAGTAAGTGGTTTTCAAAGTGAAACTGGATGGAAAACTTTATATTTCTAGTATCACAAAATATTTAAAGGAGTATTTTTTTTTTTTTTTTTTGAGACAGAGTCTTGCTGTCACCCTTGGTCGAGTATAGTGGCATCATTGTTGCTCGCAGCAACCTCAAACTCCTGGGCTCAAGTGATCCTCTTGCCTCAGCCTCCCAAGTAGCTGGGACTACAGGTGTGCGCCACCATACCAGGCTAATTTTTCCTACTTTTAGAAGAGGTGGGGTCTCACTTTTGCTCAGACTGGTCTCAAACTCCTGAGCTCAAGCGATCCTCCCTCCTTGGCTTCCCAGCTTGCTAGCATAAGCCACCACACCTGGCCCAAAAGGAGTGTTTTTTTTTTATTGATACAGTGTTTTCCCTTTCAGTATACTAACAAAAAAGTTGATTAATGGCTGGGAGTGGGGCTCAGGCATCAGGAGACTCTAATGGGCAGTCAGAATTGAGAACCACTGTCTTTTTAGAGATTTCCTACCCAAGAGCCATTGGATGTGGTTCTAAACAATTAAAGGAACTGTATTTTAAAAATTCTTATATCTGAAAAATCTTGTTCTTGCCTTTTAATCAAGATATAATAGAGTATTTGTATGATAGAGTACTGAAGGTACTGGTAACCTCAACTTCCCTTGATGGAAAAGCAATCAGATATTCAAGCAGAGTTGAAATTTGTTTTCTAAGAATTAGAAAAATTTATAGTGGAAAAGAGAATCTTCGCAGAGGTAAAATAATTATGTTGGTGACCTATTTAATCACAGTGACGTGGAGCGTGGTGTGAAATACATGATGTAGAGGTGATACTAATTGCTTTAATTAGCAATCAAAGACTACAAACGAAGGGATCACTCAGTACTGGCAAAGCAGAATGGGAGAACAATCGTATCGGGTTTTGGCCTGAAAGCCAAGCCCTGGATTTCTAACTCATCTTCCTCTAAAATAGGGGAAAATCAATTACAATCGAATAATGCATTGACTCTGTTCTGGAACGATAGCACAAATTATTCAAAACAATATCTGAAGACCTACTGACTGTGAGAGAGGAGTTTGTAATGTGGATTGGGCGAATGAGCCAGTGACTTGCTGTTTGAAATTCACCTGCATTCATAAATTTTCATTTTATTTTCATCTGTAATATACATAGAACATTATTTAAACACAATGAAGATAAAAATAGTATATGTAAGTATATATGAAGTACTAATAACTGAATTGCTAATGATAATTCATATAATTTATGTCATCTTATTATAGAATGTGTTTTTCTGAATGTACTTGTAACCATGTAATTTTGAGAAAAAAAACTTAATGTTCAATGTTAGGAAGCTTGCTATAGGAAACTCTCCTAGACAGCAAGGGTCCTGAAGGTACACATTGTGGAAAATTTCTGACTCTATGTATACAAGCATATGCAGGCATAGTTTGCTTTATTGCACTTCGCAGATACTGTGTTTTTTACAAATTGAGGATTTATGGTAACCCCGCACTGAGCAAGTTTATTGGCTTCATTTTCTCAACAGCATGTGCTCACTTCGTGTCTCTGTGTCACGTTTTGGTGATTTTCGCAATATTTCAAAGCTTTTCATTGCTATTACATACGTTATGGTAATCTGTGACCAGTGATCTTTGATGTTTCTGTTGTAATTGGTTTGCGGCACTACAAACTGCACCCATGCAAGACAGTAAACTTAAGCCACGAGTGTTGTGTGTGTTCTGACTGCTCCGCCACTGCCCAATCCTAGTCTCTCTCCCTCTCCCCAGGCCTCCCTACTCCCTGAGACACAATAATATTGAAATTGGGCCAATTAATAATCCAACAGTGGCCCCTAAGTGTTCAAGTGAAAGGAAGGGTCTCAAGTCTGTCGCTTTACATCAAAAGCTAGAAATGATCAAGCTTAGAGAGGAAGGCATTTCCAAAAGCAGAGACAAGCTGAAAGCCGGCCTCTTGTGCAAACAGTTAGCCAAGTTGCGAATGCAAAGGAAAAGTTCTCGAAGGAAGTTAAAAGTGCTACTCCAGTGAACACGCTGTAGTGGCCAACAGGACCCTTCGCCCTCTGAAGGTACTCTGAAAAATCACCGACATGAGGCAGATTGATTAATAGGAGAAAAGGTGCACAGATTTATTTAACGTGCACACACGGGAGCCTTCAGAATGAAGATCCAATGATACGAAGGAAATTGTCTGTTTTTGTGCTTAGGTTCAACAAATTATGGAAGCCATGTAAGAAATACGGTTAGACAGAAAGGGTCTAATGATCTAATGCTAATAGACTGAGGGGGAAACCCAGCAGGGCCTGTCTGTCTGTTCTTCTTGACCTCTCTGAGCAGCGTCCTTCCTTCTGGGTGTGGGCCAGGGCCTCTCTGGAATGGGAGGGTCGTATGACCTACGGTCAAACAACGTAGGTCAGATAGTTTCTTTATGGCCAGTTATTATGAAGAATATTTTTAGGTTTTATGGATGGCTTTCTGGGAAAGGGGTTCTTGTTTCTAAGGCCTAACTTGAGGAAGAGGGATTCCAGTTTCTATGGCTGGCCTTGGGGGAGAACGGGACTGAGAGAGAGGAGGCCAGAAGGCTGAGGAAAAATTTTTGCTTCTGAGGCCTTCGTTTCAGGATACCGTTTGCTGAGCCCCAACAATAAGAACCATAAGAAAGCAAAACAGCCTTGTTGCTGATATGGAGAAAGTTTCAGTGGTCTGGGTAGAAGATTAAACCAGCCACAGCGTTCCCTCCAGCTAAAGCCTAATCCAGAACAGAGTCCCAACTCTCTTTAATTCTCTGAAGGCTGAGAGAGGTGAGAAAGCTGAGGTGAGATTTAAGGGAAGAAGCCATCTCCATAACATAAAAGCGCAAGGCAGAGCAGCAAGTGCTGACGGAGAAGCTGTGGCAAGTTATCAGAAGACCTAGCTGAGACCAGGGAGGAAGGTGGCTACACAGAACAAAGGTTTTCGGTGTAGACGAAACAGCCTTCTCTTGAAAGAAGATGCCATCTAGGACTTTCACAGCTAGAAAGTAGAAGTCAATGCCAGGCTTCAAAGCTTCAAAGGACAGGCTGACTCTCTTGTTAGGGGTTTAACATAGCTGGTGACTTTCAGCTGAAGCCAAATCTCATTTACCATTCTGAAGATCCTAGGGCTCTTCTGAATTATGCCAGATCTACTCTGCCCATGCTTTAGAAATGAAACACCAAAGCTTGGATGACAGGACATCTGTTTACAGCATAGTTTACTGAATATTTTAAGCCCACTGCTGGAACCTACTGCTTAGATAAAAAGATTCCTTTCAACATGTCACTGCTCATTGACAGTGCACCTGGATATCCAAGAGATTTGATGGAGATATACGATGAGATTAATACCGTTCTCGTGCCTGCCAACACCACCTTCATTTTGCAGCCCAGCGATCAGGAAGTAATTTCAACTTTCAAGTCTTATTATTTCAGAAATAATAAGACTTGAATAATTTCATAAGGCTATAGCTGCCATAGCTAGTGATTTTTCTGCAGGATCTGGGAAAAGTAAATTGAAAACCTCCTGAAAGTATTCTCCCTTCTAGATGACATTAGAACAGCCATGATTTACGGGAGGAGGGCAAAATACCCGCACAATAGGAGTTTGGAAGAAGTTGATTCCAATGCTCATCAATGACTTTGGGGGGTTCACTTCAGTGGAGGAAGTCACTGCAATGTGGTGGAAATCGCAAGAGAAGTAGAATTAGAGGTGGAGCCTGAAGATGGGGCTGCCCCGCTGCAGTCTCACGATCACACTTGAACAGATGAGAAGCTCCTTCTTATGGGTGAGCATAGAAAGTGTTTTCTTGAGATGGAATCTACTTCTAGCAAAGATGCTGTGCACATTTTGAAATGACAACAAAAGATTTAGAATATTCCATCAACTTAGTTGATAAAGCAGTGGCAGGGTTTGAGAGGATCAACTCCAATTTTGAAAGAAGTTTTACTGTGAGTAAAATGCTGTTCAACAGCATCACATTGTTCAAAGGAATCTTTTGGGAAGGAAAGAGTCAATCATGGCAGCAAACTTCATTGTTTTCTTCTTGTAAGAAATTGCCACAGCCACCACCACCCTGATCAGTCACCGTCATCAACATCCAGGGAAGTCCCTCCACTGGCAAAAAGATTGTGACTTGCTGAAGGCTCAGATAATTGTTAGCATTATTCAGCAATAAAGCATTTTTAAATTAAAGTATGTACTTTTTTTAGTCATAATGCTATTGTACACGTAGTAGACTACAGAATAGTGTAACCACAACTTTTATATGCCCTGGAAACCAAAAAGCTCATGTAACTCACTTGATTGCAGTATTTTCTTTATTGAAGTGGCCTAGAATCGAACCTGCAATATGTCCAAGGTTGCTTGTATATATGTGTCATTAAACATATTTAAGCCAATAAACCCTTCAACAAACTGTTTATAGCAAAAATAACCACCTTTTCTATTTTCCTATGTAATATATTCTCCATGTTTAAATGAAACTCTAAAAATCTTTCTTTACCTATAACTCCCCTCATATGTGCATCTGGTTTTTGTTGGTTTCTGCTCTGAAACAGCAACGATATAATTAGCAACGACTGTTCCAGAGTAGAATGTGTATGTGTGTGCATGTGTGCATGTGTGCGTGCTTGTGTGCGTGCATGTGTATGCGCGTGCATGTCAGGATATACTTGTGAGTGTGCAAGTGTGCATGTGTATGCACTTGCATGTGTGCATATGTGTGTAAATGTATACACGTCTGGGTATACATATGTGCATGCACGCGTATGTGTGGGTGTGCATGTGTGTTTCCTGTCGGCACAGAGAAGGTCATGGTCCCTGAGTCTCCCTTAAGCAAGCAGCAGGTTCCTGCATTCTGCTCTGTCCCGGAGCTCCACCCGTTGAACCAGTGTCTTAGTCGGACAGGGCTGCCACCGAAGACCACCGACTCGCTGAACTAAATGACAGAAATTTATTTCGCAAGTTCTGGAGGCTGGAAGTTTGGGTTCAGGGTGCCAGCACAGTCTGGTTCTGATGAGAGCCCTCTTCCAGGCTTGCAGGTGGCCGCCTGCTCTCTGGTCCACGCGCGGTGGAGGGAGAGCTGTGGTGTCTCTTTCTCTTCCTATAGGGGCGCCCATTCATTGGATCAGGGACCCACCCTTATGACCTCAATTAACCTTGATCACCTGCTTACAGGCTCTGTCTCGAATACAGTCACGTGGGGGTTTTAGGCTTCAACATGGGAATTTTAGGGGGACACAATTCATTCCCAGCAGCCAGGGTCTCTCTCTTACCTAAGGTGAAGCCAGCTATTTTCATTGCTGCAGCAAGTGTACAATGCCAGGAATGGAAGTAGATCACAGGGAAATAAAATGCACAATATTTGTTTCAGACAATGTCATGCCTGAATTTGTACCTTTGTGCAGTATTTTTGGAAACTGGGAGCAGAGTTTTATTCACCTCTAAATGTACTGCTTTGTATCTGCCTGTTCTGTTCCCTGAGGAAGGTGCAAAAACTGGTTGTCCAAACCACCAGCCTGTGAAGGGGACTAAGCCAGAGCCCAGGGAGCACGAGTTAGAGATCAAATAACCTTCCAATTATCAGCTTCCCCAGGCGCTCAGTGCTTGCAGCTTTCCAGCTCTCGTGTTCACTTGCTTTCAGATTCACCTTAGCTGTTTCCACCAGAAGAAAGCTCATGTTTCCTTAAAATAATGAACGAGTTGAATCATTCAACATGCAAGTGCGGGGAACCGTACTACCTGCTACAAACCGCTGGCGCTCTTCACCCGGGGAGGTGGCGGTTAGTGAGCACACCTACTCTTGTCCTGTGTACTGCGGTCTCCGAGAAGCTCTTTCATTCGACACATTTACTACATAATCCTGCTGACACCAAGACCATCAAACATAAGACGTAATGACACCAGGCAGCGCACATGGTGTGTATGTTTTGGCCCTGGAATTTTCTACTCCAATGTGTCTTCCTGTTATCATGGGTGACGATAATGGTAAAGCGAGACCCTCATGTGTGCCAGATTCTGTGCTTCGTGCTTTCATAGGTGATATCAATTCATCCTTGCAAAAATCCTATGCTAGAGGTAAACATAAGCCCTATTAAATGAGAAACTAGGTGTGACAACTGACAGAAAGTGATAGGAAATACAGCTTGATTTATTTTCAACTTTTCTTTCGTTGTTAAGCAAAAAACATATTGGTTAAACGGGGTGGTGGGCGGTAAAGGAATTGTATGAGCAAATAAAGGTGCCGCTACAGTCAGAGCAAACCACGGAACGGCGGCAGGAACAGACACCAGCACAGGTTCTCCCGCACAGCTTCTGAGTCAACCAGCCCTCCACATCTGTCCTTTCATTTCTGATAAACACGCTATGCACATGTCCTCAACTGCTGTGCCCAACCTTGAGAGTAGCTCTGAAACCACTCAGACAGAATTGTAATGTATGGTTTCTTGGTTTCAACTTCCATGTAGCCAGAAAAAGAGAATAGAAGTCTCCTTTAAATAGCTTAAACATCAAAGCTATATTTTAAATGCAATGTACCATAAAAGATAAGATTTAGATGCATACAGATTTCACAGAATTTTAGGCCAGAAAGTACATTCAGATGGCCCTAATGTCTACCTTCCAATTCCATGCCTGTTTGTTGAATTTAAGTAAAATTAAGTCTAATCTTCCTTTGTTATTTTACAAATGGAAAAGCTGGAGAATAGAGAGGTTAGTGCTTAGTCTAAGGTCACACAGCTCACTAATAGTAAAACCTCAGATGTTTCTGCTCCAAATTCAGTGCACTTGCATGAACGACAATGCCTAGCTACACAAGATTAGATAGTTTTGGATTCACGTGGTTCTTTTTTAGTGTGAGACAATGTATTAATCAAGAGTTATTGCATTAGCAGCTCTCTCGCATAAGGGGTTACTGCCAATGTATTTTTCTGCAGGAGATAGGCTACCACACATTGCCTCCCACTGGTGGGATGGGGGTGATGAGGAGAAAGTGGCTACGTTTCCCACAAAAAGAACGATGCTTTGGAATATTACTTGAAGAAAAACAGAACTGTGATTCGACAACTCTGAATATATTATCATTATTTATTAGGATAAATTTTAAGTTTCTAGGTTTTTCCTCGAAGCCATCTATATGCTTTAATCACATACCTGTTGACAATGAAAGACGTTCCTCTGTGTCATTTATAGCCTATGTATGAAGAGTGTGCATCGAAGAGAGAGTAGCCCTGGCTTCACATTCTTTTATAAATTTGAAAGGTCGAGCAGGCGATGTTTAGCAAGAGAGTTAAACTAAGTCTTTGTTTCTCATGTGTGGAATGAGGTAACAACGTCGTGCAGAGACCCAGCGTCGGGCAGGAGGAAGTACCAGGGCTGCTGTTGATGCCGATGCAGCCACAGCGCAGGTTGGCAGCACCGACCAGAACACGCGCCTCCAGCCTGCCCTTCGCCACGGCCGGACGGGTATGCGGGTATTGCGAGCCAGCTGGGCTGTGCGCGCTTTCGCGCCGTCCTCCCGCACTGAACGGAAAGGGCTTTCTTGCCTGCACCTTCCATGGCAGTCGTTCGTATGCTAGCACTGACGTGAACCATTCCAGCTATTTTTAGCGTATTGCGATCATCGAGAATAGTCTATAAGTGGACAGAGGCTCTGATGTCTTCAGTAGACACAGATGGTGTTTAAGTCTGGAGGAGCTGCCTGAAAATAAATCTGGGATTTTCCACCACACATAGTGATTAAAGCCACAAAATTGTGACTTGTGATGCGGATCTACGCGTAAATATAATCTATAAAATGGACTTAACTACTGCATTTCGTGTAGTTCTTATCTGTGCGGATTTGTCTTCAGTCTGGGACAGCTGAGATGGGAACTTGTGTAAC
>CAUYSK010052602.1:0-37467 GCA_963575035.1 Avahi laniger
TACTCCTGGAAAGGGCTGGAACACATTCTACTAAGCGAGGTATCCCAAGAATGGAAAAACAAGCACCACATGTACTCACCATCAAATTGGTATTAACGGATCAACACATAAGTGCATATATAAGAATAACATCTATTAGATATTGAGCAGGGGGTAGGGGGAAGGAGGGAGGTGGGGACAGGTATATACATACACAAAGAGTGCAATGCGCACCACGCAATAGGATGGACATATTTGAAACCTGGACTGAGGGGGGGTGGGGGGACAAGGGCAACACACATAACCTAAACATCTGTACCCCCATATTATGCTGAAATAAAAAAAAAAAGAAAACAACATTCCCTTTTCAGAACGCAAATTTTACATATTCATGAGAAATAAATTATAATATTCTTTAGTACTAACATTTTCTCCTCCATCCTTAGCCTGATACTAGAAAGCAGTAAGGTTTATTAGCTACCAATAGTTTGAGATAAAAAGAAAACAAAACTCAAAACTAACTCTCTCTGTCTTCAGCTCCCAGACAGCTTACATTAGTGCTATTCTCCCAAACCTAAGACCTTAAGAGAATTTTTGCTGGATTCTTCTTTAATACAAAGAGTAATTTGAGATTTGCATATGTGAAAAGTTCCTTTGGGATACTGTTGTAGTGGGCTAAAAGGTGGCCCCCACAAATAGCAGATCCTCTCTATTCGACCTATGAATGTTACCTTACATGGTAAAGCTTTTTCAGATGTGATTGAGTTAAGGATTTTGAGATGATAGCATCATGGTTTATCTAGGGAGGTCCTAATACAATCACATGTATCAGTACAAAAGTGAAGCAGAGGGAGATTTGGTACACACATAGAGGGAAGGTGATGTGAAGATGGAGCGTAGCAATGCTTGATACCATCATAAGCCAAGGAATGCTGACTACCACGAGAAACTAAAAGAGGCATGGACCAGAAGGTCTCTTGGAACGTCCAGAGGGAGCATGGCCCTGTCAATACTTGATTGTGATTCAATGAAATTGATTTTGGGCTTTATTCTCCAGAAAAGTGAGAGAACAAATTTCTGTTGTTTTAAACTACAGTTAATTTGTTATTGCAGCCTCAGAAAACTAATATAGCTGTCATATATCAAATGTGGATATAATAAATATATAATTATCTCATATTTACTACTTCAATTTCTGAAGGCAGTCTACTGTTATTCAGAAATTTTCTTTTTGAAATCCACACTGGCAGTTAGTTAACAAGAAAATAGAGCATGATATAATTAACATGTACCAAAATGTGATTTCTGTCGAAAATTTCATTAGCAATATAGGACAGTTACCTCAAAATAAATAAATAAATAAAGTCAGACTACTACTTGTGTCTACTAAAAAATTATATAAATATTATCCATACTAAGTTATTATTCATCATAAATTCAGATTATATAGAAAAATCTGTCTTATCTTTTTCCAAACAAAATACATATATTCAAGATTGTCATTTTCATAATTCTTTTCAAAACAATAGAAAATAGTATAATTGCTTTTCCAATATATATTCTTAAAAAATAATCTGTGAGATAAATCAGATTTCTAAGCACCTTTTCAAAATAACTTTGTAGATTCTCTGAAAAAGGACTTAGGAAAAAGTTATAATAAAATATTTATAAATTTATAAAATAAATTTATAAAATTTATCAACTTATAAAATAAAATTATTATTTATAAATATCCAGAATATTTTCAAAAGAGAAAATTTTACATTTTGAAAAATGTTACCCTAAAATAATAATTAGTGAGATTGGCTGATAATAATTACTAAAAGAGTTAAAGAGAAAATATGGGAGTGAAATTATGAAACTGAATTAAAAAACACTACAGTAAAAGCCATTCAGCTTTTATTAAATCTAGCCTCAAATAGCCTAAGAATTTTGATATATATATATATATATATATAAAAATATATATATATATATAATTTGGCTCAGGCCATGTCTTAATATATAAAAGAAGATATGTTGATATGGGCTGATGGGGTGAAAACAGAAATACAAAAATTCAATAGCATACCAGAACATCTACTGCATTCACAAAACAAACACTTTTAAATAAAGTGCTAGTAAATAGAATTAATTGGTTTATTCTAAGAAGAATTAAACATGAACAAAATATTTTCATGGGAATTCACATTTGACTTAATTTCAAGTGAGAAAAAAAATGTTAAGAAATTGACAATAGTTAAAAAGACATAACTAGGTAACCCAGTAAAACAATCTGTTAAAAAATGAAAGGAATAATTACTTCAATTACTCTTCAAGAAAATATAAATAAAAACAACTTATCTTATTTATCCTAGCAAGTTAACCATGATTTTTAGTCATTACAAAAACTTAATGACAGCGAGCATGCCCTGAGATAGGTTCTCACATACTCCACTTATGGGAAAAATGTCTTTTATAACAACATATTTACAAAGTTATTTGGCAATAGTTATTAAGAGTAATAAAACTCCTTAACCCAGTAATTTTACTTCTGGGAATCTCTCCTAAGAGAATAATTTAAAATGCAGATACTTTTTGCTAAAAGATATTCATCACACCGTTATTTGAAACTGCAGAACTTTGGAAATAACTTTACGTGTTCCAAAATAGGGAAATGGGTATGGTATATTGCATTCAATCATTTGTGTGTGTGTGTGTGTGGAGAGGGTTGTTACTTGGTATGGTGTATAAGTTAAAAGCTTTCATTCAAGAGAACAAAAAGAATAGCTGAGGTGAAGATATGGATAATCCCAAGATAATAATCAAATATGATAATGGCAGAAAGAGTCCATAAATATACTGTAGGGCTTAGCTAAGAACATTAGTCACTAAATATACATGGTAGGTTGAATAACAGTCTTGAAATATGTCCATGTCCTAATCTCAAGAATCTGTGAAAATTACCTTTATGGCAAAAGGGATTTTGCAGATGTAATTAAATGAAGGATCTTTATATGGAGGATTATCCTGAATTAGGCAGGTTGATAAAAATCACAATGATCATTATAAGAGGGATGCACCAGGAATGAGAGTTCAGAGAAGGCTCTATATGAACAGAAACAGTAATTTGCACCATGTGCTTTGAAGATGGAGGAAGGGCCATGAGTCAAGGAACACAGACAGCCACTATACGTTAAAAAAGGCAAGGAAACAGATTCTCCTCTCAGACCCTCCAAAAAGACCAGCTTTACCTATATCTTGTTAATGAAAACAAAAATCAAACTCTGTAGAATAATTTAAAGAGATTTATTCTGAGCCAGTATAAGTGAACATGGCTTGGGGATCCACAAACCCAGAAGCTTTGAGTAAGCTGTCCCAAGGCAGTTGGGTTACAATTTGATTTTATACATTTTAGGGAGATAGGAATTTCAGGTAAAATCATAAATCAATCCATGGAAAGTATACATTGGTATGACCCAAAAAGGCAGTGATCTTGAAGTGGGGGCTTATAGCTTATAGGTGGATTCAAAGATTCTTTGATTTGTAATTGGTTAAAGAAAGTTTTGTCTAAAGACTTGGAGTAGAAAGGAATGCTTGAGTTAAGATAATGGGATCTGCTGTCTGTCGTGTGTTGCTATACCACAGTGAGGTTGGAAAGTTAGCCACATTACACCCAGTTAATTAAAAAAAAAAAAAAAAAAAACAAAAACATTTAAGGAGATTTTACGGTTTGCAAGGCATGCTTTAACTTTTGCCTTGCATGGCCTTAGGTCCTGTTTGCAAGTAGTCTAACCTCCAAAAGGGAGGCGGTATAGGGAGGCAGATCTGACTCTCTTCCCTTCATGGCCAAGAACTCAGTTTTAAGGTTTTTCTGGGTTCCCCTCAGCCAAGAGGAAATTTGTTCAGTCAGTGGAAGGGGGAGCTTAGGATTTTGTTTTTAGTTTACAATCTTGACTTTAGCCTTGTAAAACTGATATTGGACTTCTGTCCTCCAGAACTGCAAGAAAACAAATTTGTGTTGTTTTAAGCTACCGAGTTTGTGATATAGCATGTCCTTGAATAACATCTTTCTGTCAATGTTGTTTCATTGTAACATTGATGAGAAAAAGATAAAAATCGATTCCCAACCAGGGCCACTGTCTGTGTGGAGTGCACACGTTCCTGCTCTGTGTGTTTTCTCCAGGTTATTGCGGTTGCTTACCACATCCCAAAGATGTCCCCGTTGGGTGAATTGGCATGTCTACATGGTGCCGGTGTGAGTGAATGTGAGTGTGAGTGCACCCTGAGATGTCATGGCACCTTGTCCAGGGCTGGTTCCTGCCTTGCAACCTGAGCCGCTGGGAGAAGCTACAGCCACTCGCGACCCTGAACTGGAATAAATAGGTGAATAATTATCTTAACTGTTTTTATCATCTTTCTTAAATGTATGTGTTAACTGAAAAAAAAAATGAGGCTTATAATTTGGAAAATAGAGCTTTACTTCTCTAAATGTTTATAGCCTGCAGTGGCCTTTCTGGCAGGCTGGGAAGTAGGGTGTCTGGGCACAAGCCAGGAACATGTGCTTCAAGGGAGGGACAAAGGGAACAGGATTTGATACTGAGTGGGGTATCTAAATATACGTATTTTACAAACTATGGGAGGAGTCATGTATATTATGAAAAGAGAACTGTGCGCCTGTGCAGTGGGCCTTTCTGTCCTTTAATGGGTCCATGTTTAAAAATGGGCACCCCTATGTCAAAAAGGTGAAGCAAGGATACAAAAACCTTCTCTGTGCACGTTCTGTAGAGTGTTAAAAGCACTTCATGGTCAGTGGTCTTTTATCAGGAAAATGCTGATAGGGTCCGTGGAAAATAAAGCCAGATGGCCCCTAGCAAGCAAGGGATAAAATGATTTGTGTCCGATCTCCCATCCCATCATAGCTGGGAACTCAGTTTTAAGGTTTCTCTGTGGTACTCCGGACTGAGACGGGTCCCCTCAGTCAGCAAGGGCTTAGGATTTTATTTTTAGTTCACATATGTATAGTTCACATTTATTTCAATATTTATTATTACAAATTGAATATTTCTGGTCTATATTTGGAAGTTTGGTGATGTTTCTGTGACCAGAAATATGCCATAAGAACTTAATTATTGTTTGTGTCACTTACCCTATGGTAAAACGGTTTTCTTTATACATCATTTCTTTACTTAAAGTTGCAATTTCCAAGAACTTATGGAGGACATTAGGTGAGGACTTACTGTATGTAATTTGTTGCAGCAACAGTGGGAAACTAATACATCATATATACAATCATATCAGCGAAGTTTTTATCATGAAAATTTCTACTCTTCTGATCAACTCTTCTCCTCACAGAGGACTATCGTGGGATAGCTGAGTATCAATAAAATTGTTTAAGTATTCATCGAAAGAGACAATCACTGTTCTGATTACAAAATGTGTGAGCATGACCGAGGTCGTCAGGATGTGGGTAGGGTGGCTGAGGGATATTGTGTGTATAAATCCTTGTGGAACCTCTAAGATTGTGAACAAGCTAAAACGTAGCATAAAGTACTCTTTTAGACTCTCTGGCATAGGTGTTAAATAAATAACTGCTACAAGTGTATAAATACTTTAATTACTTTCCTGACCTCGAAGCAACCATGATAGCCCGGAAAGTCTTGGTGTTATACAGTTCATAATTTGTATTATTTACAAACCCCCAAAATATTATTATAAAGTGATTATATCAATCATTTTTCATTTTGTTAAGTCATTATTTAACATTAAATGAAAAAGCAAAAGGCAAATGAAAAAGCAAAATTATATGTATAAATGATCTCAACTAATTTATAAATATAGATAGATTAAAGACTAAATTGAAAATTTAACTGCAATTGCCTTTGAGAGATTGAGATTATCAGTGATATGCTTTGCTACTTAATTATATATTAGTTTATTTTCCAAATTATCTCAAATTAGTATGTATTTTATAGTCAGAAATTATGAATCAGTAAGACATTTAATTAATAATTTAGTTATATTTGTGCTGTAAATATATTTTCTTTATAATTAATATCTATACTGATGCAGCAGTAATTATAGAATTTATTTTATTTAATGAATTCCATGAAATCAACTTTATAGCCATAAACAATGAGTATTTTAATAGTCTATGTCAAAAGAAAGTTGGGATTTTGGTCACCTGAAAACAAAGTGTACAATAAAATTTTAGTAATTAAAATATATTAAATCTCTATGTGCCAGATGTTAGTCTAAACATTTCATATAGTAACTTGTTTAATCCTCAGGACAACCCTGTGATTATTATTCTCTTATATGGCAGGTGGGGAAATCGTGGGGCAGAGAGATTAAGAAATTTGTGAGCAGTTTATATAGTTAGTAAATGATCAGGATTCAAATTCGAGCAGTATAACTCCAGAGCTGCTTTCTAATCCTTCTTATTTCTCAGCTCTAAAATCTTTCTAAGTACAATTTCAGAGTAAAAGTATTAGAAAGTAAATTTTATTGTTTTCAATTATGAAGTTTTGTCATGTATATTTTTCTTATTTTTGTTTGCATGTAAGATATGAGTTGGCCTTATTCTTATCAATAAGTAATTATATAAATTATATAGTAATATATGACATACATACACATTATACAATTATTGTTTCTACTATTGCCCACCAATCAACACTTTATAACACATGGTCATGGTCGTAAAAATATTCTGCATGTCTGCAAGCTCCACTCATTTTGGCGTGAAACTACTTTTGCACAGGATTATGTCCCTTACTCATGCTGTACAAATCAGTTTATCACCACAAGAATTTGGGATGGGAACTCAGTAAGCCAGAGAATTTAAAAATTAAAAACATGTCAGGCCATTTGGGGCAATTGTGCTTAGGCAAACAGAGGCCATCAATCTACTGAAAGAGGAAGAATCAAGAGGTAGTTATGGATAGCAAAGCATTTCGGGAAGCAAATGGCTTGTAGATTTCACAGTCCCACCCTGCACACTGGTCTCTGCTTTCTGCTCTAGACTCTCAGAAAGCGGATTGGAATCCTTCAGATAAATACCACTCTTTCAAGCTAGGTGATCTTATTTTTGCTTGCATCTAAATGATCCTAGATTGAAACAATTATGTTTTGGAGAATGTTTATTTTTAAACTATAAAAAAAATTAAAAGTAATTCCCTATTGCCAGCAATCTTGAAAAACTCTATAATCTGTTTTAAACTATTTTAATAAAAATTTAATAATATGCCTAAAGACACCCTGAGGGTTTATCTGTTGACCAGTTCTCATTAAGGAAAGTAACAGATATATGTTTCGCTTTTAATATATTTTAACATTTATAAAGCAGATAATGAATGGTATTCTCATCCAGTTTTTTGGGAGAAAGGGAGATGGATTTTGAAGGGCTAACACTGATATTTTTAAGTGAAATGAATTGTTTCGTGTCATAAAGCACAGCTAATTTGATATAAAAATTTAAAAAAGATCTTTTTTAGACTAAGTTTATATAAAAAGTAATTTTAATACATTTTATTGAACTCTGTGTATACCTCAATATATAGGTATAACATTTAGAAATTAAAATTGACAGGATTTATTTGCTTTATAATACCTTCTGTAGTTTTCTTTTCATATCAGCAATATATGCTCAATATAGAAAATTAGGAAAATATAGGAAACTATTATAAATCAACTGAAAGTCAACAACATCCCTTTCACAGGGAGCTAAACATTTTAAACCATTTAATGTTCTATCAGCCTTTGTTTCTACATGAATATGTACATCTTATAAATGAAAATAAAATTTTAGGACCCTCTAAGTTTATTATTCCAAGGAGAAAGTTAAGCCCTGAAGACTGAATTATGTAGCATGTTTGTAACTTCTGCTTCTTACATTAATTCTCTTCTTCATTGCTCTTGTTCCATAAATGACTAGGAGGAAGCAGAACTCCTCCCATTCTATGCACTGATAGATTAACTTCTTCCTTTATTTTCCTGTGCCTAACTCAGACCAGATGGTACAAAAGACCCTAAGACTATTACATCTTCAGTGTCGAATGTTAAATATACTTTTCCCAAAAGAAAAAGACCAAATCAAGTAATCAGATTATTATAACTAGGCATTAAGCCTTATATAGAAAAATGTTGAAATTCTGTTAAGCTTTTCTAAACTTTGTCTATGTGAATGATCCTAAACTTCTACACTGTGGAACACTGACTCTTCCATTTTTTGGAATCTGGATTTCCTGGTGGTTGTTCTCAAACTTTGTGCCTGAATAAATTCTTTTTAACTAAATTCTGATCCTTTTTCATTATTTTAGGTTGAAAATCTATTTAATAAATATTGGTGATATAGAAATAATTTTAATCATGATTTTTTTCACTTAATATATTCGTTAATGTTATTATTCTTATATTAATGGTATTTTTTTCTAAACAACATGTTTTAAAGGTTCTAATCTACAGATACCCTTGATATTTGACATATATCTAATCTCCAGCATTAATGCTGCAATAAACATCATTGAACATGAAAAATTATCAACATTAGATGTTTTTCTTTTAACTGCTTCCACTGTAGTTTTGTTTTGTTTTGTTTCGGTAAGCTTTTCTTTTACTAAAAGTTGTGAATGTGCACATCAGAATTCTCTGTGTTATATCATCTAATCCTGGCAATAATTGATATCTATTTTAGACCACTGTTATGTTTAATATCTTCTTGCAAGCCACATCATACTGCACATTTGCAGAATTTGACATGGATTTCCACTCATTTTTACAAACTTAGTTTAAAGATCTTGATTGACTTGATTTGTGATTTTTTACAATCAGGCAACACTTCATTCCATAAGATAAAATAAGTGTACCAATGATCTGACGAGAAGAGTTTGGCTTTATAGACAGAGAAAGGCAAGAAGCAGAAGGAAAGAACAGAGTGTTATTAGTCATTCAAAGTTACTTTTCTTACAATGTCGGAATGGGGAGATATAACAATAGAAAAATAATTGATTAGTTAACATAGGTCAGTTCAGCCTACCTCTTTTGGGTGAGGATTAAAGCAGAAAAAATCTTATTGTCATGTTGACTGAAGATTTAAACTGGCCCATTTTGGAAACTGGCTGTTATATGTTTCTCCTAATTTCTCAGAAAGTTAGACAACAATTTAGTTTGGGTTTGATGACTTGGAACTTTAGCACGGTTGACTTCACTTTGATTTTTAGTCTGTTCTGTTGGGACCTAGTACAGAAGCTTAGACCAAAACAATGACCTCCTATAATTTTTATTTGATACCAGTAAGTGTCAAATACTGTCATATGCTACAATTTCTAGATAGACTTTAAGAGCCTGCTGAATAGACACTCTAATGTTTGCAAAGTAAAATAATAAGTTTAACCATGTGCTATAATTACAATGAATTTTTTGTCAGTATAAGATTCCTTAAAAAATAGACTAAAACATATGGCAAATCACACTACATCTGATCCAGCCAGTTACATTTTCTACATGAAACATTGAGATTGTGTATGTGTGATATTGTGATTTAGAATAAGAAATATATATTTGGTCTTCCTTCCCATTCCTGGCATAGACCTTCTAAAACCCTTGGCATTTCCTATGTGATAAGACCCATAAAGATGAAAGGAGGGTCTTTGGATATTCATAATAAGCCAATTTCAACCATACCTGAGTTCATGTAATGATGTGACTTTTGGAAAGGCCCTAAGGATGGAGGGATGGTTAATAGGGGAACCAACCATATGATTATTAGAAGGTTGGAACTTTGTGGAGGTAGCACCAACTCCAGGGAGGGATGAGTTGCTGAAGGTTGAGCTAATCACCAAGGTCCAATGATTTAGCCAACCATGCATATGTAATGAAACATCCATAAAAACCCGAAAGGAAAGGGTTCAGCGAGCTTCCCAGTTAGTGAACAAGAAGGCATTCATGTGCCAGGAGGGTGCTGTACTCCAACTCTATGGGGCAGAAACTCTTGCTCTTGGGATCTTTCAGAACTTTGGTGTAAATATCTCTTCATCTGGCTGTTCATTTGTATCCTTTAAAATATCCTTGTAATAAATCAGCAGTAGTAACTAAATTACTTTTCTGGGTTCTGTGAGCCACTCTAGCAAATCATCAAACCTGAGAATGGGATTATAGGAACCCTGGAATTGTGGCCATTATGGACAAAAATTTTGGGTAGCCTGGGGACCTACTGCTTGTGTTTAATGTCTGAAGTGGGGGCAATCTGTGAGACTGAGCCTTTAACTTGCAGGATCTGAGGCAATCTCTAGGTAGGTAGAGTCAGAGCTGAGTTTAATTGTAGGACACCCAGTGTTTGTCCCTTGTGAGTTGGAGAATTGCTTGGTGTGGGAAAAAACCTTCACATACTTTAGTGACCAGAAATAAAGTATGACAGTGTTAAGAGACCTGTGAGCATATAGAAGAAAAAAACATTCCTTTGTTTTTTCTGACACAATATGATAAAATAAACTTTCATACATGAAAAGTTAAATTGATATTAGCTTCCTAGTCCCTAAGTATGTCTTAAACCTCTCTTGTTTCTGAGAAAAGATTATATAATCAAATAAGTTCTATCATGTACTTACAAACTGAATGCCTTGAATTTAATTGTTAGAAAGGGAAGTATTTGACTTTGACAGGCCAACTGTCGTAAGGAATGTTGAAGGAGCAAAATTGGAAAGAATCTGAGAAAGGCCTAACATACCTTATTATTTTAAACAATTTAAGTAGTATTCATTGATAATAGACTATAGTACATTCAATGTTAGGAAATGATTAATTAACCAATATTACTGGCAAATACTGTGATCAGGTACTATCATCAGTACTGTGATTAATATTGGTTAATATTACTTAACAAATATTATTGACAAGTACTATTGATGGCATTATTTGTTGGAATTGCTATGTCATTGCCAAATCGTACATTTATTCTTAACCCTGGAATTCAAGTGGAAGTGAATATTCTCTCAAAAGATATTTTGAAATGATATACCCATGCTTACCATGCTGAATTATTGACCATTTGTTGCTCAGGCTGGAGAGAATGAGCTGTAGCATCACAGATTCATTTCTGATAAGAAATAAAGTAAGTGTCTAGCAATTCAAGACAGATTAGGAAAAAGTAAAACTTTCCATGCCCTTCAATTCCTAAACATCCAGTATTTCTTTCTTTCTTTTTTATTTTTTGTAGTAGTGACGGGCAATATAAAGACCAGTTCTATAAATATACAGAATTTAAAATAAACTGTGGGTAAAAGACTGTGAACTTATCAACTGGGCTCAGAGTAAAATGATATCCAATTATAACACAGAAGGAGAGGATGATACTGGGGATACTCTGGACATGAGCACCAAAACTAAGGCAAAGAAAAGAGGCAAGAAGCCCAAATTGAACTAGAGGAGAGAACTCTGATCCATGCTGGATATCATCCAGCTATCAGTGATGGAGAACGTAAGTTTATATCAGAGCTCCATTAAAGAATTTTTATACTGATTTATAGTATTTGTACTAATAGATGAATAACTTTGTAAAATATTTATATATTAAAATATATACATATGTGTGCATGACATACACATGCATATACTCATAGAGCTCCACGATTTCTCTTGCATAAAAAAGTAAAATATGTAAAGCCAGAGTTTTATTTCACTCATTGTGGAGAATTTTTTTTTTTGTCATCTTCATAAAATTTACAAATTAAGGAAATATTTCATGCCTTGTTGTATCTGAGAGTTCAACTGTTTGTAATTCACTTTAATAAGAAAATCAAGATTCTGACTGCCAGGGAAAGTAAAACCTGATAAACTGCAAAGAATGCTGTATTATGGCTATTTATTCCTTAACCAGGACTGCAAGTTCCAAGAGAAGAGGAGACATCCATTGGTTTTGGTCATGCGCAGCCATCTCTCTTCTTTCAGTAGCAGCATCCCCACTTCATTGCAGGGACTTTTATCTATTTTGTTATGTGTAATCTTTGTCTTGTTCTCTTCTAGCATGGTAGACAGCTGACTAAAACCTGGATAATTGGCACTTCCGTTCTAGTACTTAAACTTTTAATTGGAGAGACATAAAGATATGAAAAAAAGCGTTGGAGCACATTCATTTTCACCATAGCCAGAGTTCAGGAATTCCTGAGGTTTATACCACTAGAGCTACTCTGCTGTTTCTTTTGCTAATTTTCCGCCTATTAGGTGAGCAAACCTCAATAAAGTACATTTCTTTTTTGCTCAACTTAGCCAAGTTAATTTCAGTTGCTTTTAACCAAATACTTTAAATTATACATTAAATAAATGACTTATTTTTCATAATATGTTTGTTTGAGACTGAAGATTCTAAACATATTTGCAACACTTGTGTTTCATCAACAAATAAGATATCATTTCCCCCATCACAATATATTGAAAGCCAATATATTGGAAACTAACACAATAAAACTCCTGAGTGCTAAATCTTGGAATAAACACTCTCATCAGCTTCCAACTTTTGCAATCTGCTTTCAATAGCACTGACATAAAATGTGAAAATTACTGTCAGAATTAATAGACTTTGCATCACTCTAATGCTAAGCATGTAGTTAGTACCTGACCATTAATTAGATAGCCTTCAGGAAAATGAGCTGTTCAAAGAAGAAAATAGTAACATCACAGAAAAATGGAGAAATAATTAACAAATCCCAAGTTTTGGGGCATTTAACAATGTTAAATGTTACCTGCCAATTGACATTTTAGTTCAAGAACACTGAAAGACCATTATGCAAACAGATGTTCGAAGGTGGTAACTTTTTAAAAAGTTACTACATAAGAAGTCTTTCTCAGGCTCAAATTACTTTTTAATATTAATGAACAAATTCAAATAATTTTAGTACTGCTCTTATAGTTTCAAGTGGCACCTTTCTCTTATAAAACAATTTCTTCACTTATCTGCTATAGTTAGCTCTCTACTTGTGGTGACTGTAATAGTTTGAAAAAAAATTTCCTGCCTATTTGCATTCATAAATTATTATATCCAATTCTCTATAAAAGGGACCTAAAAATTATTTGCAGAGTATTATTGTTTGAGATTTTGATGAATGTCAGGGATGGAGGGAGGGGTGGGGGATTTGTGCGTTCAGGAAGCACAACCTTCACTCACACTGTCCTTCTGTCATGTGATCTGTGGACCTAGAAATGTCTCACCTCTGGAATATCAAGTTCGAAATGGAGCTTGCTGACTTCAGCCTTATAACATTCCAGTGCACTCATTTGTTTAATTTCAGCAGTAGGTTTTTCCAACCTCATCATGACTTTTAGTATCTGACTTCCTCTACATTCTTATTCATTGGATTACAAATATCTACTGAATGCCCCCTCTGCACTAGACCAGATTTTAGTAACTGGGAATAAGATGTGAAATAAGAAATCTAGGACATTTTCTCGAGGACATTAAACTTTTAGAAAGGGGGGCATATAAAAAAATAAGTATGTCATAATTTTGGGTGGAAGTGAATGATATTAAAAAGTTTAGCTGATAAAAGGTATAGAAAAGAGATGAAATATGTGTGCCTCTTTTAAAAAGAGTGTAATAATTAGCCCTTGCCACAATATTGCTGAGAAATAAAATAACTTCAAAATTCCAGTGTCTTATGACATAAGTATCTGCGGGCTAGCTGAAGTTTGGTGGTTTGGGCCTGGCTTTATGTGGATCCCTGCTACAGATTGGATCCAGTTTTCCTCTACATGTTCTTCAATCCCCTTAAGTCAGCAGCTACCCATGCATGTTCTTTTCATGGTAAAGGGTAGAAATATAAGGGAAAAACCAACTGAACAATTACATTTGGGCCTTTGTTTTATCGAGTCTGCTAATATTCCATTGGCCAAAGCAAGTCATATGGCCAGACCCAAAAGTAAGGAGCAGAGAAGTACACTCTGCCCACCATAAGGCCATGCAAGGTTGGAGATGTATAAAGTTAACACAGTGGAGTGAAGAATTGTGACCAATTATTCAATCTATCATTTCAAGTGAAAAGGGGAACTTTCTTTGAAATTCCACTTAAGATCTGAATTAGGCCAATGAACAAGTAATGTGAAAAACTGAGAACAGAACGCATGTGGTAGTGAAAGCAGCAAAAATTGAAAGAGCAATTATTTACAAGGTTTTGCAGAAATATCAGGGAGAGAAGACAATGACTCATACTAGGGTGTTAAGAGTACAGGTGGCGAGAAGTAGAATTCTGAATACATATCCAAAATATTGGCAGGACCAATATTATATGATGACGGTTTGGATATGAGATGTGAGAGAAAGAGAGGAATCGAAAATAACTGCTAAGTTTTTAATCTGAGCAACTTTGTAATTGGCGTGGCATTTACTAAATGGAAAGAATGGAAGGAAGAATTGGGCTGGTGATGGAGATGAAAAATTTGTTTTATTTAACCTAAGTTTGAGATGTTTTGGGACATACAAAGAGAGATGTCAAGTGTTGGGAGAGCAGGAACAGAAGAGGTTGATGTTGGAGTTATCAGAAAATAGATAGTGCTTAAAGTTTTGATACTGGAGGAGATCACTTAGGGAATAAGAAAGAAGAGTTTCAGTGATTCAGCTCTGGGTGCTTCCAAAATTATTCAGAAAGAGGAGATAAAACAAGAAAGCAAGACTGAGGAGTGACTGGTAAGGTAGGAATAAATCCAAAAATGTGTGGTCGTTTGGAACCCACATAAAGAAAGAATTTCAAGAAAGAATGAGAGATCCACTGTCTCTCTTGGTCTTGTTGCTGAAGGATCAAGAAAGATGAAGACTGAGAAATATTCATTGGTACTTGGCAAGATGGAAATTATGAGTGCCTCTCACAGGGACAATTTCTATGGTGTGTTGGGGATGCAATCTTGTTGGAATGAGTTAAAAAGAGAGACTGAGAGGTAAAATAAGCTAGAATATTTAGCTCTTCGGAATTTTGCCAGCCTTTGATCCCCTTCAACCTTCACTTTATTTCCTGTTCATATTAGATCATATGTTCACAGTTTCCAATCAGTTTAATTTCCTTGCTATCTTGCTTTTTCCCTTGAATACCCAACAACTCCCCCAAAACTTGACCAATATAACTACCACCTTTTCATTTCTATATTTGAGCAGTTGAGCACTGCTAAGGGAAATCACAGACTTACATAGACTGGTGCCTTGAAAAATTCATATCATCAATACCATCTGTCATTCTCCCTGTGTTATCCTAGTTATTTGTATAGATATGTTCCACACATCTATAATTTACTTGGTCTACATATATTCTTTCTTTTATAATCCTCTCATGAGGAAAAAGCGTCCTTTATAATTTATCTATCTCAGTCTTATATAGTCACTCTCTCAGTCTCCTCCGTAATCTTGCTCCAATAATTATCTTCTCTTTTTCTTATAGCTTCAAGGCCACCCTCCTCAATGGCTCCTTTCCATTGGCATTTAAATATTCTCATTTACTTTTCAGTTACTTTTCATCATAATTTCAATATTTCCTCATCTCTCTTTCTGATCCAATCTTTCACTCTTCTCCCTCCAATGGCCACATTTCTGTAAAGGATTTTCTTCTCTCATCATGGCCATATTTTGTCTCCAATTTCCAGATTTTTGCAGTCTGGAAGCCACTTTCTCCATCAGTCCATTAAAACTTTCTTGTGATTGTAACCAGCATCTTTACTAAATCTCACAGGCCCTTTGGAAACTTTCTCTAATCTTCTTTTTCCCCCTAGCATTGGACACTGCTGTATAGTTGCTGAAATGTTCTTTATTGTTGGCTCTGGTTGTTTTCACACTTCGTTTGCTTTTCTTCTATCGTTCTGGCTGCTTTAAGTAAATGTCATGACTAACTCTGTTTTCTCTTTTTATGCGTTACATACTGGTGTTTCACAGGGTTTCATCTGAGGTTTTTTCTCTTCTCCCTCTGTGTACTCTTACTACATAACCTCACTCCCTCCTATGACTTTAATTATCATCTATAATCTGATAAGTGAAAAATGTATCCTCCTAGCCATGTATATCTAACAACCTCTTGGATGTCTCCACTTAGCTGTTCCTTTAACAACTTAAGCTCCACAAGAGCATCATGTTGGCCACTGAAACCTGACTATCCTCCATGGTTCTGTACATCAGTGACTTGAAGCCACCATGTATCCACATGCCTAGTAAGGGAAATTAGATAAATATCACACCCTTTGCTTATTCTCCCACCGAATCAACCAAGTCCTGTTGACTCTATAGCATCTTGAAATCTTTTTGATTTATCAAATTCCATCTGTCCCCTGTGACTCTACCCAAGTTTAAGAATACAATCTCTCTCTATCTCTCCTGAATTTCTTTAGCAGTTCTCTAGCTTGGTTCCTAGCTTACAGTTTCAACTCCCTCATTTATCTATAATACAATTTATGATACTGTTACTCTCTGTTTTATATTTCTAAAAATCTTTACATTTTTAAATTTTGGGGGCAGATTTCCAATCTCTTTGGGCTTTGTTCATACTATTAATATTTAACATTTTTAAACACTCTTTCCCATTCATCTCTCATTCTTCCAGAATCTAATTATATCCTATTTTCCTTAGATTTCACCCAAGGTAGCACTACTTCCTGAGTATTTTTCATCTTTTAAATCCATACTTATGCTTTTTATAGCATTTATATTGAATTGCATAGCTCTCATCTGAATAGTTTCTTTAGTCTGTATATACAAATTGACTTCATTTTGACATTAATGCACATTTTCTGTTTTTACCTACCACTTGTACTAATAGAAACTCTACTGTCCATTCTCCCATTGATATTTCTTAAAGTCTTTAAAATGAGTCAGTGCAACAGTTAGCAAATATTTTTTTTTAGGACCTACTATGAGGCCAGGCATTACATTATTGGAATATAGAGGTGAAAATGATGGAATGGCTGCAGGATCATGAGACATTCAGTAAACACACAAACACATACATAATTTAAAGTGTGGATAAAGGTGAAAAGCAGTCAAATAAGAAAATCTGATAGATTAACTAGGTGGGAAGGATGTGAGGAGGAAAGGGGACAAGAAGAAGGCAGCGTTTTACTTTAGAGAATTGTGAAATGACCTGAATGCTGAGAAGGCAGCAGTGCAATCATTCAGAGGAAGAGAATTTTATGTCAAAAGAACACACTATAATAATGTCTTGACGTGAGAACAAGCTTGGCACATTTGAAGGCAGAAATGAGACTCTAATGACGGCAGCATTAGTTGAGAGATAAAAAGAGATCAGAGAGGTATTCAGGGCCATGTCATACAGGGCCTTGCAGGCATAGAAGGAGTTTGGAGTTTATTCTGGTTGTGGTGGGAAATCATGGAGAAGTTTGAGCAGAACAGTGATCTAGTTTGATCATTGGTTCATTAGTTTCTGTGAGGTAAGAGGACTCACATGTTCCCACAACCATGTTCTCATCTATATAGTCAATGCATAGGTGAAGCTCTAGGTCCTTCAGGGTCTTAAGTATGAAATAGTTAAAAGGCAAACCTTGCAATATCTGGTTCTCTCTCAAAAACTGACTCTGCTCCATCATTATGTTAGTAGACAAATGAAGGGTAATGGCACTGAGAACCTCACTCTGTTTCACCAGTGTTAGCCTGGTGCTCCTTCACCGACCATGACCTTTTTGGAAGCTGCAATGGTTACTTGTTCACTAATACATCCCCTAACCCAGCATAGTTCCTGAGTAGAACTTGATTCCTATTTGTTGAAGGAAAGAGAATTTATGGAGGTATAATGGGGAATTTTAATGTACTGTCCATACAATGCTCGATTCTTCATGGTGTCTGTACATATATGCCCATGTCCATCATTTATTTCCCTGAAACAGTGGTCTGCAGCTAACTGCAATCTCCTAGCTTTCAGGACAAATTATCAGGTTTCTTTGTAAATTTGAACTTTTATTTCCAGAACCCTGCTTAGGTGGAAACTCTATATTGTTTGCAGTTACTTAGATGCCTATGAGGGAAACAAACAAAATACAATAACAATAACAACAACAAAACCCTAATTAAAGTGAATTTGAAGAATTGGGTTGAAAAGGCATATATTTATTTACATTTGGATATTTAAATGACAGGATCTAGAGTTCTAACATAGAGTGATGATTGACAGTAATGAGTAATAATTCAGAAAAGAGAAACATATTGTTTGAATCACAAAACCTCTAATGCCCCAAACATTTTCCCTCTTTTAAAAATTGGCCCTTTTCGCATTTTTTTTTTGTCAGAAGAGTTGTAGCTGCCATTCTTAGCTCAGTTTCCTTTGCATTCATGCTCCTGAAAAAACAAAACTGCAAAACACAAGAGCTCTACATTTATATGTTCATATGAAAGTCTGAAATCCCAAACACAGAAAGATACTGACAACTCTGACAGATCCGTCTCTGACTTTAACAGTCAAAGATGGTTGCATGGAAACACTAACAGTCAAAAATAACTCTTTTTGTTACAAAAAATAATGAGGAGGAGATGAATTGAAAGGCTCTGGGACCCAACTGAGTATCACAAAGATTATTCTAAAGTTTTGGACCTGACATTTTATCTATTAATTTTCATTGTAAAATTTTCAAAATGAGTCTCAGAGAAATTTGCTTCACAGGTTGCTAATTTAAGCTTAGAATAAAAAACTGTGGCTTTCTCATGATGGCACTTTAAGATATTTAATTCCAATTTTTCCTACTGTCATTGACACTCTGAGTCTTATCCTAACTTTTTTCATCACCTTCCTTGGTGCCGTGCTCAGAGTTCCATTTCAACTTTTCAATTTCACTTTCTCAACTCTGTTTCCAACACTGTCATGTACAGAGTATTCCTAAAACAGAATTCTCTCTCTCTCTCTCTTTTTTGGGGGGGAGAGGGTGATATTCTATGCTGTAGTTTGATTAAAAAACAGAAAATAAGAAGGCTAAAAACTTAAAGATAATTTTTAAGATTCAGAAAATAGTCTAAGAGTTTCAGTTCTGTGAAACCATCAAAGTAGCTATTTAGGAAAGATTTTTAAAAGTGGTTGTTTAATGGGATTTTTTTCTTGTTCCAGTGAAATATATTGACAGCCTATACCAAGCCTTATTTTTCAAAAGTTTGACTTGTTTGAAAAAAATGGACATTGTCATAGTTTAAGAAGGACTGAAATTCAGTGGAACTCATTTTTCCATATCTATAAATAACTGTTTATTGAAATTTACCTTCTTGCAAATTCTATTTCCTTTCTAGCTACAAAGCTCTGCCTGAAAAGTGCCTGTCCCTCATTAATATTTATTGGAATTATTTAGTTCCCTAATTTTCCCCCCGTTTCTTGCTCTGTTCTCCAAGCAGACGGTTGCACCCTGGGGGACCTAAGAACCATTAATTTTTGAGCCACCTTTGAAATTTAAGCTGCTTTGTGCACTTTTACCAAATTGATTTTCTGGCTTGTTTTTTCTAGCCCAGAGAGAGCTTACTTAACAGAAAACAACAGATTAATGACGTTGTTTGATTAATAAGTATTTTAGAAGGGTAAATAAAACTGAGGCCACTTACTCCCTCCCAAGGTTCTTACCCTTACAACAAAGCCATCAAATTTTTCGTAGCTGTCTAAGCTGCTTTCAAAATGTACCAATACACTGTGGTATAATTTTCAAATTAGTAACTATGAATCTGTATTTTTTCATTCAACTGTATGTATCAAATATAACCTTTACGGAACCTAACCTTTATAGGAGTCCTAGAGTAGCATGTATTACGGCAGTGAGATAGAGTAATTAGATTGGAGAACTCTAGATTTACTTGGCTGCTTGGTGTAACCCACACCTTGGGAATCAGACTTACACAAGAAAAGAGAGGCTTCATAAAGCTTCACCTAATATCCTTCCTGCAATTTTATCTCGCCTCCCAAGACAATAATCCCTTACAAATGTATGGTGTGGAGAGCATAAACTCACAGGAAGGAATGAAAGAAATATCAAAGGACACCCCTTGCTGTCATAACCTGACTGCAATGGCTGCTATCACAATCATGCAGGCGGGTAGAGTCTCATCCCTAAAAGCATGGCCTCTGGTGTCTGTGCCTGGGTTTCGACTCAGGCTCTGTCATGGACCAGCAGGGCGACCTTGGGACAGTAACCACTTTCCTTGTGCCACAGGTTCCTTATTATAAAAATGAGGGATAATAATAGAATCTACCTCATAGGATTCTTATGAAGATTAAATCAATTCATACATGTAAATCACTCAAAATGATATTTGGTCCCTACTGATCCCGTCTTCACACTTGTTATTTGTTACTGATCCTTTTGATATTTTGTCCACCATGGTATTTTTAAATATTTTATTAAGATATTATTTATCTTGATTACTAAGTTTTCTGGCTCTCCC
Source organism: Avahi laniger (assembly GCA_963575035.1). Taxonomy (NCBI): domain Eukaryota; kingdom Metazoa; phylum Chordata; class Mammalia; order Primates; family Indriidae; genus Avahi; species Avahi laniger. Next base: position 20,345 of record CAUYSK010052602.1, read on the forward strand.
TTAAATTTGCATCCAGTGTGAGTGTCTTGCCTGTTTCATATTAATCCTGGCCCTGTCTGCAAATTATTATGATCACTGGCTTTCTTGATGCCCCCAATCAAATTTGAAAAATTCCTAGTTCTTTTGTTTTAAGCATTTCTATTATGAAATATATAGTACATGTAGAAAATATATTTGAAAAAGATATATATCTTTATAATTTAATACAAAGAAAATAAATGTTCATGTGGCCACTCCCCAGATCAGGAAGTAAAACATGGCAGCATCTCATGCCCCCTCCCCATAACGATGCTTTTTTCCTTCTAAAAGGTTGACTTCTTTCCTGGTATTTGTGGTAATTGCTCCCATGATTTATTTGATTGTTGGAGATCTAAATATGCATTCTCAAATATTATAATTTTATCTAGCATATTTTAAAAATTCATACAAACAGAATGATAGCCATATGATATGTATTCTTTTTTATTTAGTTTATTTTACTCAGCTTTAGCCTTGTGAGATTTACCGATGTTGTTGTACATAGCTGTAGTTTCAGTTTCCTTCCTGAATAGTAATCCAGTCTATCAGTATATGACAGTTTATCCATTCTACTCTTCATGAATTTTGGGTTTGTTTTCAGTTTTTGGCTGTTGCTAGCAATAGTGCTAGGATCACTCTTGTATCTGTCTCTTGGTTCACATGTGGTACATGTGCTTTCATTTGTATTAGGTACATGTGCTTTCATTTGCTTGAGAGTGGAATTCTATTAATACTGGTTTTCCAAAATGATTTTTTCCAGTTTTTATCTATTAAAATAATTTGTTAATTCTAATAGTTTATCTGGAGATTATTCTGTATTTTCTATGTACATAATCATGTCAACTGTGGTTAATGATATTCTAATTCTTCCTTTCAAATCTTTCAACATTTTATTGCTTATTTCTTTATAACGATAAATCTATCACCCCCAGTACAGAGTTGACTAGAAATGTGTTTGTTGTGTTCCCAGTTTCGTAAGGAGAAGTTTCAGCATTTCTCTGTTAGATTAGTTTTTTGCTATATGTTTTGTATAAGGGCCATTTGTTAGATTAAGGAGGATTCTTAATATTTTTAAACATATATCTATATATATATATACACACACACACATCCCCCAAAGACTATTTTATTATATCAAATATTTTTTTTAGGCTGGGCGCAGTGGCTCACGCCTGTAATCTTAACATTCTGGGAGGCCGAGGCGGGTGGATTATTTGAGTTTAGGAGTTCGAAACCAGCCAGAGCAAGAGCGAGACCCCATCTCTACTAAAAATGAAAGAAATTAATCAGACAACTAAAAATATATAGAAAAAATTAGCTGGGCATGGTGGCGTATGCCTGTAGTCCCAGCTACTTGGGAGGCTGAGGCAGAAGGATTGCTTGAGTCCAGGAGTTTCAGGTTGCTGTGAGCTAGGCTGATGCCAGGGCATTCTAGCCCAGGCAACAGAGTGAGACTCTGTCTCAAAAAAAAAAAAAATATATATATATATATTTTTTTTCTATATCTGTTGAGATAGTCATATGATTTTCTCTCTTATTTGTTTAATGTGATGAATGATATTAATGATTTCCTAATTTTAAATCAACCTTATAGTTTTGGAATAAACACACATTGGACATGGATGTATCATTCTTTTATGTATGCTGAATAGCATGCTAATTTTTGCTAAGGACTTTTACAACGACATTTATAAAGAGATTAGCTGCTCGTAATTTTTCTTTCTTGTAATTTTCATGTCTGGTTTGATATTGAGGTTATTATAAACCGTTAAAAGATGTTTTAGACTGGTAATATTTTATTCTCTAAAAGATTTTGTGTTAATGCTTATGTTCATTTATTCTCATTTGATAAAATTTACCAGTGAAGATATCTATGTCTGGAGTTGTTTTCTTTGAGAAAATTTTAAATTATGGATTTAACTTCTTCTTAAAGCATCATATTTTCTAAATCTTCTTTTCTTAGTTTTGCTAATTTATATTTTTCTAAAGGTTTCTGCATTTTATATAATTTTTCAAATTTATTGCCATTGTAGTGGGTCCGTAAAAAGATGGGTACAGGGACTGTCCGTGGGCAAAATTTGGCTTAAGCCCAGAGTCAGCGAAACTGGGTGTGTAGGAATCGTCCCTGGGCAAAAATTGGCTTAAGCCCAGAGTCAGCGAAACTGGGTGTGTAGGAACTGTCCCTGGGCAAAAATTGGCTTAAGCCCAGAGTCAGCGAAACTGGGTGTGCTCTCCTTGGCGCCAGAGGTCAATAGGCCCGGACATGGCCTGTTGACCCAACAGAACTATTCCTCATGACAGATAGCTTTATGACAGATAACCAAGCGCCTGGAGTCTTGTAAACAAGCCAAGGTGTCTCATTGTCCTGCATAGGGTAATGAGATAAAGAAGTTAAGATGCAAACATCTGCTTCCTCTAGCAATCATCTGGAAGGAATGAAAATGTGTTTTCCTCAAGGCGCCCAAGATAGTCACATACCAGGAAATAGCTGCCGGACATAAAAAAAGTATATATGAATAAAACGACTGGTGGAATCCCCACTGCAATCTTGTATGTCTTGTGTGTGTGTCTGTGTGTTTCTTTCTGTGTCCATCCCCCGTTCTGCAATCGGGCCGCGACAATGGGACCAAGTCCAAATCCTCAGTACGTGTGAATATGAACTTATTTGGCAAAAGGGTTTTTGAAAATATAACTAAGTGAAGGATCTTGAGATGAGACTATCCTGGATTAACTGAGTGTGCTGTAAATCCAATGACAAGTGCTCTCTTAAGAAGAGGAGAATATACAGAGAGTACAGGGAAATGCATAGGGGACAGTTATGTGAAGATGGAGGCAGAGTTTGGAGTTACTCTGCTACAAGCCAAGGAAAACCAAAGATTGACGGCAGCCACCAGAGGCTAGGAGAGAATGTGGAATAGACTCTTCCTTAGAGCCTTCAGAAGAAATCAACCTTACCAATACTTTGATTTCAGATTTCTGGCCTTCAGAACTGTAAAATAATAAATTTATATTGATTTCAGCCATCCATTTTGTGATAATTTGTTATGGTAGTCCTAAGAAACTAATACAGTCCTAAAAATCATAATATTTTAATTCATTTTAATGTCTATGGCAATCATGGGATATTTTTTCTATTCTGACACTGGTGTTCCTCTCTCTTTCTTCTTTCCTCTTCCCTTATTTTTTTTATTTACTTCATCAGTCTTATTAAGGGGTTATTCATTTTATTCTTTTCTAGGACAAAATTTTGACTCTGCTGATCTTCCCTATTATACGTTCATTTTTTATTTTCTTAATTTCCTGCATTCTCCTCACCCTTCCTTTCCTTCTATTTTTGTTTTGTTGCTTTTCTTGTTTTATTGCTTATTCTTTTTCTGACTTCTTAAAATGAATGTCTAACTCTCATTCTTTTTATGTATGTATTTATAGCTATAGATCGCCTTTCACACACAATTTTTCCTCAGTATCATCAACTTAAAATGCTTTGATTTTTTGTCTGAAATTTTTCTTTGATCAATAGGTTCTTTATAAGTATATTTCTCAAATTTCAAACATATGAGGATTTTCTAGTGATATTTTACTATTGTTTGCTTAATTGTATTGTTATCAGAGAATATATTTTAGATTGTTTTAGTTCTCAGAAATATTTTGAGATTTGCTTTAGAGTTTAGCATGTGATCATTTTTTTAATATTATATATTTCATTTTGAAAAGAATGCTTATTTTATAAATTTGCACTGTACTGTACATTTCCAATATCTTTTATATTTCTGTATCTTTCTGATTTTCTATTGCCTTTTTATTTGATCAGTTAGTGAGAGATGTGTGTATTTAATCTATTTTTCCCATAAGGTTGTGTAGATTGTTGCTTTATATTGTTCAAAAACATGTTATTAGGCGCAAAGAAATTTAATGTTGTGTATCTTCATGGTTCATTATAACCTTTTTTCATTATGTAGTGTCTTTCTTTATTTTTAGTAATGCTTTTTGCCTGAGAGCTGGCTTTGTCTAATGTTAAGATAGTCATGCTTGCCTTATTTGGTTGACACTGCAAAGTATAACTTTTTCATCTGTTACTGTTTTATATTTCTGTATCATTATATTTCAGATGAGTATTTTACAAAGAGCATATAAATGAGTTTTGTACTTTTAATCCAGTCTATCTTTAAAACAGAGCATATAGTTCCTTTACATTTGATATAATTACCACTTTCTTTTAACTTACACCTACTCTACCCTTTTTGTCCTTGCTCTGCCCTATTCATTCTTCTGTCCTTGGATTTTCTCTCCTTTCTTGCCTTCTTTTATACTGAATTTTTAATTATTCCTCTTCATCTTCTATTAGCTAGAATGATGTGCACTCTTAAAATTCTTGTAGTGATGTCTAGAGAAAACAGCATTATTCTTCACTTACTAAATACCTACTAATTGTTATTTTCATCCTGCTCTTGAACAACTCAGGGATTTTGGAATACTGTTAACTATGCCATCATATTTACATATTTTAATTCCTTTCTATATTTTGAGGCCCACAAAGCATAATATCATTATTTTTATTTTATATTATCAGCATCACTAAGATATTCTCATATGTTGACCCTTTTGTGGCTTCTTAATGTGTCTTTTGTTTTTTTCCAAAGTGCTCTTTCTCTAAACAATGAAATAGTAGCTTTTAGATTTTTTTTTCCATTACAGGTAGCCTTATGTTTAAGACTTCGTATTTTGTATTTCTGAAAATGTCTCAATTTTACCTCCATTTTTGAAAGATATTTGTACTTGGGAATAGACTTCTAAGTTGTCAGTTATTTTCTTTCAACATTCTAAAAAAGTAATTTCATTCTTTTCTGGCTTACATTTTCCTGCTTAAACGTCAGTTATCAAGTCTCACTGATGCTCCTTTTAAAGTAACCTCTCTTGTTTTCTCTTTCAGCATTTAGATTTTTTTCCCTTGTCTCTGGTTTTTAGTGGTTTTACTAATGTCTGGGAGAGATTTCCTTATATTTCTTCTACCTGGGGTTCCTCATGCTGCTTGAATCTTTGACTAGATGACATTCTTCAATTTTGGAAAGTTATTAATCATTATTTCTTAAAACACCATCTATCTTTTGAGGACTCCAATTGTACACTTTTAGACATTCTCTAAATCATCTTTTTCTTGCATTCTATCATTTGTATTTTTTTTGCCATTTCTCTGTGCTTTGTTATGGGTATATACTTTTTACTTACCTTTGGCAGTGCCTAATCCATGATTAAACCTATCGAATGAATTCTTTTTTGGATTATTAACTTTTTCAGTTCTAGAATTCCTACTTTTTCTGTAATTTTTTAATTTTCCCTTGAACTTCTTCTTGACTTTTGTCTCCTTTAACATAGTGAGAGTAATTATCATAACATCAATATTTGATATCTCTAATATCAGGCTTTTGGAGTATTTTACACTGTTATTTCTGATTTTGTGGGTTCAGGTTATCCTGTGACTCTATAGACTAAGTAATTTTTAATTGTGTCTTTGAATTGTATTTGAAAATATTTGGTAAAAATAAACTCTGGCTTAGGATATTGTCTTCCTCCAGAGAGGATTTATATTATTATTATTGCTTTGACCAGGGAAACAGCTTTTCAGAATTATCTTAATACAATTTCTGGATTAAATATTATGTGAGTCGGAGCTGTAGTTCTTATGGGAGTCTATTTTGCTTTCTTTGTTGGTATTTTTTTTTGGTAATTTTTTACTTGTATATTTTAAGGTGTACAATATGATGTTTTGATGCACTTATTGTGATATACATAAGTGAGGTGTTTACTATAGTCAAGCGAATTAACATAACCATCTCATATAATTGCCTTTTTTGGGGGGGTGCTAAGGGTACCTCAAATCTACTCTCTTGGCAAATTATCCATACACAATACAATGTTATTAACTATAGTCCTCATGCTGTACATTAGCTCTACAAAACTGCAATTTTATACCCTTGAACCTCGATCTTCTCATTCTGTCTACCCTCCCTTATCCTGTGTAACTGCTGTTTTACTCTGCTTCTGTGTATTTAATTTTTGTTTTTTAGTTTCCACATAAAAGTGAAATCATGCATTACTTTCTGTGTCTGGCTTATTTCACTTAATGTAATGTCCTCTAGATTCATTCATGTTGTTGCAAATGGTAGAATCTCCTTCTTATTAAAGATGAATAATATTCCATTATGTGTATGTGTGTGAACCATATTTCTTTATCCATCCATCCATCAATCAACACTTCAGTTATTTCTATATCTTGGGAGCATGTCTGTTTTCGATTCACCCCTTACTCCTTTCAGTGCAGGATGTGCAGATAATCTGTTCTCTCTTGTGAGGACCTATAGTCCAAATCCTCATTCCAGTGCATGAAGACTGTCTAAAGTGCCACTCAGCTTTTCAACTTTTAGTTGTTCCTTCTGAAATAACAAATAATCCCAAGGGAAGAGAACTTCATAATCTGGGCTTTCATCCTCACTGGATCATGGCCTACTAATCTTCATTGTTTTATTAGTTCTAAAATACAGGCTTCAAAAAATATTATGTTCTTGCCATCAAAGCTTTTCTTGTTATCTTTGGTGGAAGTATTGGTACAAATTACCTCATCTGACATTTCTAGAAGTGGAATTACTTTTCCTATATAAACCCATTATACCAGATAAGGAAAAATACGTACACAGTTTAAAGCCACTGAAGCTGAATCCAATTTCTTGAGGACTGTTTGTTTAACAGAAAAATTCAAACTTAATTAGGAAAGCCTTTTTACAACATAAAACCATTCAAAACTATCCAATCTTAAAGGGTTCAGGCAAATATTGGGAAAGAGATAAGTCATTTGAAGTTTTTTATCCAAGTTCATTTTCAGTTCTATTTTAATATTTGTATTGTCACTATTATAACTCATGTTAAGGGCCTTGCACTGTGCTAGGTATAGAGCTACAATATGACTATGTGAACACAATAGACAAAGCCTTTGTTCTAAAGAAGCCTAGAAAGAAGTGGGAAAGACGCCTGAGATTAAATGAGGTAATTAGTGAAAAGTTCTTAGCATAATTCCTGGCATATAGTATATGCTCAAACACTGTCTTTACTTATTAATATACACAGTCATTTCCAAACAGCTCACAATTCCTCGGCCTCTGTGGGCTTTGTCTCCTACTGAGTAGACCTATGGAAGAACTGTGTGCAAACAGATTAGGCAATGGGGGGGGCTTTACATGTAGTCGTGTGTTTTGATTGTAGAACTTTTGATAACTTTTTGTACTTGGTTCAAAATACATGCAATAGTCTGAATGTTTGTGTGTCTCCCCAAATTCATATGTTGAAATCCAACCCCTAAGGTGATGATGGGTCCTGTTGGGGGTGATTAGGTCAAAAAAGGGCAGAACCCTCATGAATGGGATTAGTGTCTTATAAAATAGGCCCCAAAGAACTGTCTTGTCCCTTCCACCATGTGAATACACAGTGAGAAAATGCCACCTTTGAACCAGAAAACAGAGTCTTGGACTTGTCAATCTTAAGAACTGTAAGAGATTTCTGTTGTTTATAAGCTACCTAGTTTATGGTATTTTGTTATTGCAGCCTGAATGGACTAAAACAATATGGGAGGATATTTTGACAAGTATAGGGGGGTGCACATGTTTTTGTTTTGCATTGGGCTCCACTGTGGCTCTGCACAGCACTTACATGGGTGAATGACAGAAACAGAAATGAAGAATACACTGATCTATGTGCTCTAATTTCCAATGAATGAAGGGGCTTTCTGGCACATAAGAAGATGGCAGTGACAAGAAGAGGAATAGTAAATTCACAAATTTTAGAGAAGGGAGGAGAAACCTTCTGGAAAAAAATGAGAAGTAAGAAGTACACCAAAAAATATGTTGAGGCTCTGAGGTACAAGTAAAAATATTGTCTGCCTGACAGACTATATGAGAAAAGGTGTTCTCAGGGAATCGTCAATCCTTAGTGAAAGCATAACGGTGAAGGCAACGTGGGGAAGAGGTTGAGGACTTTGCAGAGAAGAGGCTATGATTTCAAGACAGTACCATGGCACCTTTAATGTATAGTTTCATGTGTAGAAAATGCAAACAACAAATTAGTTTTTATTTCCTTTCAAACTATATAAGATATTCTTGACCAGGGACCAGATACATGTTACTTTTTTTTTTCATTTTAAGGAGATTATTCTCTCCATAATATTATATCTAGTGAGTATAGAGTGTTTAAATTTATCTTTTAACTCTAGGTTCAGAGTTATAAAAAAGTATCTAGACCAGATCAAAAGTTTTACCCATCACCCAGAAAAAAATCAGCTGACATGATTTTGTGTTTAGGCCCTGTGGGTAGGAGGTGAGTAGATTTTTACTTATACATGGGATAGTTGTGTTTGTAGGACAGGGCACTGCACATATATAATACTGGAAAGAGGTATGTGCAACTGTGTGTGTGCATGTGTTTGTCCTCATATATGCAATTAAGAGGAAACATCTGTTTTGTCAGCTTAGTACAGCCGATCATTGAACAACACGGATGTGAACTGTTCAGGTCCAGGTCCACTTATATGAGGATTTTCGTCTGCTCTGCCACCCCTGAGACAGCAAAATCAACCTTTCCTCTTCCTCCTTTCCTCAGCCTACTCAACATGAAGACCTTTATGATGATCCACTTCCACTTAATGAATAGTAAATATATTTCTCTTCCTTGTGATTTGCCTGATAATATTTTCTTTTCTCTAGTTTACTTTATTGTAAAAGTACAGTATGTAATACATATAACACACAACATACAGAATTTTTGTTAATTGATTGTTTATCTTATCAGCGAGGTCAACAGTAGGCTATTAGCAGTTAAGTTTTGGGGGAGTCAAAAATTCTATGCAGATTTTCAATTGTAATCCTTTTCGCTTTCTTCTGGTAATAACATCGTCCTCCTAGGGCACCAGCTCTTTCCCTATGCCTGTATCCCAGGGATTTCTTGTGAGGTTGCCAATCATTGTACTGACCCCTTCAGGCCACAAGATATTGGCTTGGGCTCCTCAAAGTGTTCCATTCTCCTGGTCCAGAGATTGATTGGGAAATGCACAATGTAATTTAAGCCAGACCATACTAAGGGCCCATCCCTACAGTTTTTATATATAGACACTAGGAAAAGACAACTATTTCTTTCTTCTGGGATCATAATCTTGATTGACCTGAATGAACCTGGGACTATCTATAGCCATGCTCATAACTTGCTCCACCTATGGAAAGTGTCTTCATAAATTAAGAGAGAATGAAGCAAATATATAGATAGAAATAGAGTCGAAAAACGGAAAAAGTACTGGTGATATTATTCATGTCCTTGGTTTCACAGATACATAAAACCATCCACCTCTTTTCAGGATTCAGGATAGACAGAGGGTATTGGGATTTATGATAAATGGGGTTCTTATTAAAATCCAGAAAGGTTGGATTAAGGGGGAAAAATCCCAGCAAGGAAGGAGAATTTAAAGAGATTGGGCTGAGATTCTAGTTCATGCTCTTCAATAATTTATGTAACTACGGGTAAGTCACTTAGTCTTCCCAAGTCTTAGTTCTCTCCTCTGTAAAATGACAAAGTTAGCTTCAACTATTTTTGAGATTCTTAAAACTGTAAATGTACACATCCTAAACACCTCTAAACTTATCGCACTTTGAAATAAATGCTCCACCTGTGAGTAGGTAGGTGTGTAATAAATGTTTTGATAATAAAATTTTATTTTTCCTTTCCTTTCCTGTGATTTTAAGGTTTCTGTAAAAAAAAAAAAGTATGATGCTGCTAGATTAATTCAGTGGAATGTAAATGTAATCAGTGACTAAATCAAACGTGTCTGTAGTCCACATTTCCAAAGCAAAAACAAAATTATAGATCTTTTTAATTTGAAACAGCTGAAGTAACTGCTGATTTTTATAGTTCCAATGAAATAGTGAATTGTCAGAATTGATTGTCTCTCTAGATTGTAATGCTGGGCACTTACGTACGTAGAGACACAGCAGCCCCTACCCTAATTCAGAGGTTCTTGAAGTTTGGCATTGGCAATGCCCCTGTTTGTCCTTTCAATGAGGTGTCAACCTTCTAAATCAATCACCCTGATTTCAAATTCATGGCACCTCGGTTCATCATAAGGGCCAAGTGGGATAACCTGTAGTGGCTGCATGGATTACAGTGTTGGGAGTTTTTCAAGACTGTATCTAGGCTCATGAGAAAGGATGCTATGAAAAATAAGCAGTGTCTGCAAAGGGCACAAGCCTGAAAAATGTGGCTTCTATGACAGGATGTGACATTCAGTTGCTAACTGAATTTTGTATTCCAAATGTTATTTGCCTTTTGATAGAAAACTTTCAGATTCATTTTTTAAATTATAGGACTTAGACTTTGATTTGTATATAACAGTCTTCCCTACTAGGTGACACATTTTGGGACCAGGGTGATTCCTACATTATTCTTGACGTCCAACCATCTACTCTACTTACTGACCATGCCAACACAGCATGGATTTATAGCCCCACTGTCTTTCACAACTCTGATTTGCTCCCAGCGTGAAATATCACTTATATTGGTTTGAAATGCTATTCTAAACTTTGAGCCCACGATTTCTGTGTGGGATGTAAAGTTGACAAAACACATACTTTTTTCCTAATGCAAATCCTACATGCATTGACTTTCAGGTAGTCAAGCTGACACTGTCCGGGGGCGTGTAAGACAGAAAATAACTCCTGTTAAATAAATGGGTAAGAAGTGTGTAGAGAGGCGTAGATCTATTTTGTTAAACGGAATTTTTAGAAACAGAGCAAATGGTTCTGTTTTTGTTTTGAAGAAGATTAAGAATAAAAATAAAGTATTTAAAATCAGAGTAAATACATGTTAGGAGGTCAAGGAAAGCTGACAATCTGTCAGTTGTGACAACATTTAATAATATTCAAATTAATTATAATATTGAAAATGGAAAATTCTGACTGCAAATGAATAATGAATAGCAAAACCAGACAAGGCTCCGAGGTGAAATGTGATTTTCATGAGGATGGGAACATTTAACATTTATACAGTAGTTCATATTCTCAAAGTCATATATCAGTGACAACTGTAAAATACATCTTTAATTTGAATTGATGAAATACTCCCTAGGGGTATATTCAGGTGGTAGTACACTCTGCTCTCCAAATAAAAGGAGAGAAAGTCTGAAGAGATTTGAATAAAGAAATGCTTAAAAACTGCTTATAAAAATGGAAGCCAAATGCCTTGATATCCAATCACAGAAATGATTTCATTCTTGGTAGGTATGTCTTTGTTCTTCATTCACATGAATATTCATAGGCTGTCACAACTCTTCATGTATTTAGAAGTTAAGAGTAATTCACATTCTGAATGCAAAAAGATTGATTTATAAATATGCACTGTAATCCTTAGATACTACTTTAAATAAAAGCCCTTTAGATCATGTATTTTCTTCAAAACTCTCATATCTGTACTGCTTTTCCCATATCCTTGCCTGAATTGAACTTTAGCTAAAACTTTTCTTAAAGTCCACACTTGCCTAAAGATTTTAGTTTGATTATCTCCTCCTCTGCTCCTCTGCTCAATCTACTAACATAGCTATGGAGAAGCCCCAAACTGTTCTGTGGTGGAGACCTCATTCCTAGTAATGGGATTTTAGGACTTCATTGCCATCACACAGCTATACCCCCTTGCTCAGTCATGACCAAGAATCAAGTTCTCACCCTGGACTAGAAGCAGTAGCAATTTGTGTCTCTTTCAGGCTTGATCCATTCATACCACATTGCAAATCTTTCTCCTTTCTGCTGCTGTAGTGGTAATGGCAAGAACAATTTGGGAAATCAATAAATAATGCAGAACTGCCATTACCCTAAATCTCTGAATGACCCTATAGATATTAGCTGCCCACTAACCTGGAATATCTCCCTGGACTGTCAACACGAGAGAGAAATAAGTTTTTATTTGCTTTGAGGGGCGTATTTGGAAGTCTTGTTTTTGCCTCTTTTCTTACCCTAATTAATCTAAGTCTGTGTTTGCTACTACAAATTTATGGACTGAGGTTAGCTGGCCTCTCACCAGCTCTCTACAGTTTTTAGGAAGCTGCCTCTTGCTTTACCTCTGCAGCTTTTCAAAACCTTGAGAACTCTCTTCAAGATGTGCTTTCACTCTGACCCTCTGTGTCTCAGCAGATGACATTGGCTCATAGAGACAATAATGCCAACAGGCACGAATTCCTTTAATTTTTCCTCTTCACAACTAAAATATTATCTGTGTGCACAACTTTACTACTCTTCTTTAAACTTTACTAATAATTTTATTTCTCCGTAAAAGTATTCTCCATATGAGCTCTAATTTTACCCTTCCATCTGCTTCAAGCTCTCTTTCTTATCTTTTCTTTCTCCTATATCATAAATCTTTCCTCCCTCACTCTGGTATTCCTTACCTCCATGGATAAACATGATTAAGACTCTTTGATCTTTAAAAATGTCCCCTAATTTAGTCTGTATCCCTCTTTAATTCTTAATCCATCTCGCTCCTCTGCCTTTCAAAAAATTTTCCTTAAAGTATATTTTAGATTCACTCTTCATTTTATGAGCTCTCATTCGCCCTGCATTCTGTAATCCAGTTTCTATGTGTAAGGCTCCATTGGAATTGTCTTAAGGAAACTGTGATGACCACTTAGTTATTGTATCCTATCTTTCTATTATAAAAGGTAAATCTGATTATTTCATTTTCTTGTTTAAACACATTTCCAGCCAGGAGCAGTGACTCATGCCTGTAATCCCAGCACTTTTGGAGACCAAGGTGGGAGGATCCCTTAAGGCCAAGAGTTCAAGGCTGCAGTAAATTATGATCAGGCCACTACACTCCAGTCTAGGCAACAGATAGTAAAAAAAAAAAAAAATAATAATAATAAGTAAAAATATTCGATGTCATCCTAAATCAGGCTTAAGTCTAAATGCTTTCATATGACTTATAAGACACGTTAGTATTTGTTCCTTTTTCATTCCCTTGTTTCTTTTTCTGTAGCTTCCTTACAAGTAGCTTGTGACCAAATTTTACTGAACTATTTAAAGTTCATGATGCTTAGGCCTCTATTATTTTTCCTGAGTTGTTTCCTGTATTTGGAAATTATGTCCTCAATCAACCATTTATATAAATAACTTCTTATACTTTAAGATCCAACTCTAGTATTTCCTTTCTCTTAAAGTTATGTTAAAACTCCTTTTCTGCCACCCAAAGCACAGTGTTTACTCTAGAACTTATTACACTACGTTGTAATGTTTAACTTTCTTACTAGACTGTATGTTTCTTGAAGGAAAAATCCTTGTCTTATTCATCTTTATATCACTGGAATCTAGCCTAGTGTTCAGAGCAAAGAGTTGATATATATTTATTGAGCTATGGGATTAATGAATATAAATTGTTTCCTTATCCAGAAGTAAGTCACAAAATTGGTGACTCTAGCTAGTATTTGGTAATGAGAAACCATATATAATAGATTTCATTGTTGATAATGTGAAACATCAAAATGAAAAAAATAAGTTTGTATTATGGATTTTTTTTCAAAATTAGCAAATAGAAATATACATTTAAATTATTTAAGAGGAAAAGAAAGTTGTATCTAAGAATTGGTCAGCAGATTTTTATCTTTTATAGGAAAGGCATCTGTGATTTTATTAGAAAACACAAAAGGCACAAATCATAAATTGCTTCTGAGTAGCAACCAGAAACATGAACTGAAGGTCATAAGTGATCAACTGCAGAACAGAAAGCAGTAATTTGAATTATGGACGCTACAGGGGCCAACCACTGCAGGATATTGCAGATCCTCTTAAAGAGGACACTGGTAGTGGACAGATGCCAATTCTTCAGAGAATGGAGCCTCTCAGGAGGAAGGGGCAACCACAGCCGTTGCCTTTGTTAACTGAAGAACAGATTGACGCAGGCAAACTTCTAAGAGAATGTTTGACAATGTCAGATGTGTGTGAGCAAAGAGGCCTGATATTGGAGACTCAGCTATTCATGAGTCAGAGTTAAAGAGAGGAAAGTTTTTAATTGCACTGGAATGCCTTCTGTCATTTGAAACGATCTGGATTACACAGTTTCTAAATAATCAGATGGTAAGCCAAACCTATGGAATGACTTTCAACCTTGATAAAAGAAATGAGCACAGGCCATTTAGAGATAGTAATGAAGGCAGGACGAGATTTTCCATGACATAAATAGAACACAAAACAATTTAAAATGAAGTGAACAGCAGTGCTGAGATGAAGTGAGATTAATGAACTAATAGTTCAATTGAGGCTTTTCTTGTGATTCTGAAGATTAAGTTTATCAAGTACAAGCTTCAGAGGAATTTCTAAGTCATGTGATGGGATGTCAAGGTCAACTGAAAACAAGTGCAATCAAATGGCCCCATGTTCACTTCTACTGTTCCTAGTTTCTTCTGTAATTCTTCGTTCTAAGGTTTAGAAAGCCAATGTTTATTCTTTCCGAATCTAAACTGTGTTTTCCAGTTTTTCTTCCTCTAAAAAGCTAAAAGTAAATCTCTTTTGTATATTTCCCCTGGTAACTTACTTCAACTGAAGCACTGAAAGAGTAGATTACATTTTATTTGCTCTTAATTATGAAAGATTTTTTACACCATGTCACTCTATTCTCCACCTCATTTGTTCAAATTATTGTGGTTGGTTATTTATGTCTCCTATTATAATGAACCTGAAAACTTACGTTCACATGGAAATTATGCCAATTATTATTTTAAGACCCTAATAAAGAGCACTTTCTATCCCAATTGTACATCCCATGAATTTATTTGCACTCTGTTTAACATACCATAATGTTCAAAGTTTTGTCAGTTACATTATTTCCATTTACCACCAATTTATGTGTAGGTTATTCAAATAGATAAGCCATTTATGTCTATAAATTAAAAAACAGAAGATGTTAAGGACTAATCATAAAACTCTACTTTCTCTCAAATATATCCAGTACTGGAGAAAATAGGTGACAGATGGTAAACAGCTATTTACCTATTTACTCCCAATTACATTAATATCTCTCCTTGCACTCCATAGAAAAAAAAAATTGACACTGAACAAGATAATGCAGTATGTTATTGAAATAGTTATTTATTTTATTTTGTAGTTTCTTGGTGAAAATCAAAAATCAACAAAACTTCTCTGGTCGCCTCCTGAATGTTTTACATTTTGAAACTCAATTGGATGAAAGTATCTGGCTCATAGTTAAGTATAATATATGTCTTACTGATTGCTAGTTTATGATAATAACAGACAAAGCACCCAAGTTAAAAAAATTTGCTCTAAGGAATAATATTTTTCTCTACCAACTTGAGTATTTACTATACCTAGTAAGAAACTACAGGGATAATGATCAGTATAATCAGATCGGAGACACAGCTTGGCCTAAATACAACATTTCACAGGAAAACACACTTTCACAGTTTATCTTGTACTTATATAGACTAGGCCAGTTACTATTGTCCTAATTTCATAAGTCTACCTGTGCTGATGATACAGAAACGGAAAATGTGAGAGTATATCAGAAGCTACTCCTGAGAAGAGAGAACTTTTGGGTCATGTTTGAAGAGCCTAGTGGACTGGAAATATCTCTTTAAAATAAATACCTTTTTAAAAATTTTTACTCACTATGTTGCCTAGGCTGGACTTGAACTCCTGAACTCAAGTGATCCTCCCACCTCAGCTTCCCAAATAGCTATGATTACAGGTGCATGCCACTGCACCCAGCTTTAAAACGAATACCTTTTAAAAATGAAGAAGGGCAGATACATTGTTTGCAATGTTTTATTCTTTGAGCTTTCTAGAAAATGGGATATACACACAAGAATTTCAGTTATTTGGTTTTGAAAAGCTTCATAGATTCCATTTGAAACTCAAAGATATACCTCATGAGTTTCAGAAAAGTTAAGAGTTCTAAGAACTCTTTAAAGTGAGAAATACACTAATTTCTCAATGTCTAATAAGATTCATCAGCTCATCTCACAGATAGGACTATAATATTTATTATCCTAAAAACGTGTTTATTGGCTAGAATATTTTTGGTCTTCTTTTTCATTCTAGTGTGTTTAATAGCTGTTGCAGCACTCTTCTGAGCCTGAAAATTTAAAATAGCAGATGCGGCTTTGCTTTATAATCTATGAAGTACAATACAAATTCAAGAGATCCGCCAACCAAAGGCAGCAAGTTAAGGCTAAAATGTTAAACTACAGGCATTTGTTAGGTTGAATATAAGAATAAAATAAAAGTGTAGTCAAGCCTTGATTATTCATGAATTGGCTAGAGTTTATGATTATCAATGCCCTTTGATTCTCCTTCTCCTTCCAGCTACCGACTATTGAATATTTCTCCGTTCATTAACACCTGTCTAGGAGTAGGAAGGTGAAATGCTAATCAGTCAATTTGGCTAATTGTTAGCTGCTGCCATAGTTCTTTTAAATTTTAAGTTGAGGAAGGGAAAAGTTGAAATCTTTTACTAAAATGTTAGCTGTAGATTTCTAAACTTTATGTCACTTTCCCTCTCTTTGCATAGATAAATTCAGATATTTTGTTTTCAGTAAGGTATTAAAAAGATATTCATTATTTCCCAAGTATCAGACTATAACTTCACATTACATAATTCTTATTGATTAGTGTTTAAGAAAATCTTAACCTCCAACACCAAGACTAAAATAAAGCTTTGAGATTTAATAGTTGCAATTTTAAATGTAGCCCTATATAAATAACTGCACTTGCTAAATGGATTTGGACCAATAGGGAATTAACTTTGAGAAAATTACTTGAGACTATCCTCCCCTTTGCCTCTGGTAGACATTACAGGACCCTCCCCAAACCAAATAAGGGAAAGAAGAGTGTTCTGAGCTTTAAGGGCACTAAGAATAAATCTGAGCTGTCACAGATAAGATTACTTTCAACTCTTTATTTCATGTTTTCTGACAGACCCCAAGATCTGTAATTATCTCAGAGAAACTGCGGGGGCTTTGACAGTACTTCTTAGTTCCTTTGGCTTTTGGGTTTTTGTTGTTGTTCTGGTTTGGATTT
>CAUYSK010052606.1:0-37062 GCA_963575035.1 Avahi laniger
AAAGAGTGAGACTCTGTCTCAAAAAAAAAAAATGCATCGTGATAAAGACCACTGTCGAGAAGAGGAAGTCAATGCCTAGACATACAAAATGTCCCTTCCCAGGCTGCCCAACAGTTCTAAAGAAACATCTGTGAGAGGCCATGTCACCAAGAGCATTTGTTACATTGTACTTTAAGGGTCTCTCGTGTTGGGAGATGGGCAGTGAGAGGCCGTTCACAGTGAGAGAACAGCCTGGTATGTCATATCTAAGAAATATGTTCTTGAAGATCTACCAGAGGCTTCAGCAAGATTCAATGGTTTCCCTTGGTCTCTCACAGGTGACCTACCTTCTTACCCCTCATTCCCCACCCACTTCAGGATATAAGCCAACAGATAACACAAGATAAAGCATCACAGTTGGATCAAAGGCATGGGTTTAAGAAGAATAATTTGTAAAGAACTCAATTCCCACCCAACCATTAACATCTGTAAGCCCTTGCAAGTTAATAGACAACTTCTGCCTGAACTGTCATATTCCAGAGTGCAATCTCACAAATGCTGAGGTAATGAAACGTCACTGCCTTGGAAAATGTGGCATTTGGTGATATGATCAGTACAATGGTATTTATCATCCATATCCCCAGCTTAATGGACATGAGCCATATCTGAAAAGGGAAAGGGTGATTCAGCCTATTAAGTATGCAGAACATCATCTTTCAATACAAGATGGTCCTTGATGATTTTTTTTTTTCCCATTTCCAAAGGCTCCATCCAAGTGGGAAAAATGCAGAGGCAGAAAAAGTCACAGCGTTTCTGCTGGAGCTACAGCCACAGCAAACCTAGGTGTGACCGAGCAGAGGGGAGATCAGTAGACTATGCCAACAACCTCGACCTCGACTTCTTCACAATCCTGTCCCCTGTAGAGGGACCACGGCCTCATACTTAATTCCTGCTTTTCCTTTTCTCTGCTTCCTTAGAAATGATTTTACAACATTTTCTGAGAGCTAGATTTCAAGTATGTTCAGATTAGAAATTTCCAAAATAAAGCTTTCTATAAAAACATGAGTGCTGGCAAGCTCACATCCCCGGCTTGGTAAGCATTCCCTATTGAACCAAAGATGAATTGTCTGGCAGTTAATGAGACAAACAACATAAAGTTGTCATTTGGTGAAGCTTAAATCCCAAACCCTGCCCCTCCCTCCCCCTGACTTGTTTTTTTCTAGAAGACCATCTTATAATCCTTTAAGCAATTCTCTCTTACACAACTATTTAGTTTCAAAATACCCTCCAAGGTATTATCTAAAAGTCCTCCATTAAAAAATCATTACAAAGAGCCCCGCTATAAATGACTTTACTAGCTAAGAGATTCCCAAGCTAAAATGAAAGACACTAGAGGAATTGCCATAATTATTTAAACCCCATTAAAGGGTTTAGTTAGCTCCTTGTTGAATCTTTTGACCCTTGCAACTTGATGTTACCTTCTATTTACTGCATTTAAATGATGCATAGGCTTAAAAAAATACAGTCAGTCTCTAAGCTATGTCTCTAAGCTATAGCTTGACATAGCTATATTGTCCCATTATTGTACTTGACATATTTGTTCTAGTTGTTGTATGTGAGCCCCCCAAATCAGTGCAAATATTTGCTACTGTTTCCACCAGGGGGCATTTGTCTCATTGAAAATAAATATATTCTTTTAACTGGCTAAATTCAGGGTACAAGAGAAAGAATGTCACACTGAAATGACTAAAATGCGTATTTATTAATCTGGAAATTCACATTTTCAATGAGAAGCAAAAAAAGCTAAATCTTCAGTGGGCAGTTCTTGAATTAGATGTTTTGTACATGTGAAAATATATGAGTGTGAAGAAATTATTTCTATTTTATGCCCTAAAAGGTATGATATATTAAAGAATGTTATGAGCTTTTAAGAAGTGTCAACAAAACATCCAGTTAAAGATCACCCACCTATAAGTAGAAATTCACTATAGGAGAATTAGCTTGGATGCTCTCCTAAAATTCTTCCCCATCTTAAAAATAC
Organism: Avahi laniger; assembly: GCA_963575035.1. Classification (NCBI taxonomy): domain Eukaryota; kingdom Metazoa; phylum Chordata; class Mammalia; order Primates; family Indriidae; genus Avahi; species Avahi laniger. Next base: position 2,021 of record CAUYSK010052606.1, read on the forward strand.
TAAGACACCCACAAAGACAGGGATTCTCCATCTTCAAAATTCCTGTTTCTCAAAGCTCATAGCAGCTTTCTTCTGACTGAACCACACAGTGACTTTGCACACATAAGGCCTGGACACTGGAAGACAGAAACTGGGCTGGCCTTCTTTGAAAAAGTTACAAGGAGGGGAAGAAAAGACAATGAGGTATATACAAAGACCACATATTTAGCGTTTTACACTCTGAATCCTGATAGTCTTTTATAAAAAAATAAAATCAGTGTGAAGCTAGAGCGAATATTGGCAAAAAGGATTCAAATATAGAATTCCTGAGAGAAGCCATATCAGAGCCATATCTTTTTTTGTTTACTTTCCAAGAACATATCACACAAAGTCTGCCATATCCCTGAAATTATCACTGACCCAGCCAAGCCAGAAAATTTTTCATATTTTTCTTTACAGAAAAGATAGAAGAAAAAAGTTCAGGCGTGATAGGTTCTATTTCTACATATGACCATCTGCTGTACTAGCTCTTAACCAGGAATTAATAAATCAAAAAGGACTATTGACCAGTGAGGTCAGGCACCACTCGCCACCCCTGACCGCAGCTTTGAAGGCGTCTCTGTGTCTTTCTGCACAGTCCTCATGTCAGTACATAAAACGGAAGTGTACACAGAGGGAATCACAGGCCCCTACGGCAAAGTCACGGCAGACAGTCGGACCTTGGCATTCTCCTGAGCTAGAACTTCTGCTCCCATCTCACCGCTGTGCCTAAGTTGTTTTGGGGACTGACCAGACTGAAAGGGAGGAGCAGAACTAGGCACCGTCCCCTCTCCACAACCTGTCACGACGTATGTGAGGGTCTGTGTAGTGGGTTGTTATATCATTAGTCGTTTTGCTTAATTGTTCTTTTAAGGCAGGATTCAGCAGACTTTTCCTATAAAAAGCCAGAGACTAAACATTTTAGGCTTTGAGGGCTGTAAGATCTGTGTCACTGGTCAACTCTGCCGCTGCACCACGACAGCAGCCACAGACAAGTCATAAAGGAGTGGGGTGGGCTGTGTTCCAATAAAACTTTATTTACAAAAACAAAACTTTATTTAGAAACAATGGGCCAGATTTAGCCTGTGGGTCATAATTTGACAATTGTTTTAAGGGAATAGCTCGAGTTTTTTTCTTCTCCTATACTGGTGGAACTCTAACAAGTAGTTGAACCCAAATGTTCCCTAATGGCAAGAATGTTAATCATAACTGGATTTTTAGGGAGAAAAAAAAAAGCAAACATAGATTCCCATCTATAATGCCTTATTTTCTAATCACCAAAGCTAAATGCCAGCGAGGCTCCTCTGACCCACTAGCGGTGTGGGTTACGAATGCCAGAGGTAAGGGTTGGAAGTACCTCGTCTCCTTTTTGGCCCTTCTAGCATTTGCTTTTATCACCAGCAGGTAAAAATAGATGAGGAGGCTTCTCCGAAAAGGAAGCCCAATACGGCATGAGGATTTCAGATTCAACACACTTGAGAAAAGTTCTTCAAACTTGCACACTCTTTTCCCATCTAATTAAATGCCTTACCTTCCTGATCTTGAACATAAATAACGTCATCAGCACCTAGCCAAGCCTTTAAACAACCCCCCACTGCAGTGCTCAATAAAAGGTGCAGCAGCCATGTGGCACGGCATGGCACACCCTCACCAGACAATCCTGCCCTCTTACGGAACGAGAAAACTCTTTGAGGACAACTTGTCTCAATGTGTCCAGACAAAAATTGGGGACAGACAATACCAAACCCTCTTTTAAGATTCACTTCTATTTTTGCCTTCACCAAAAAAGGGAAGACAGAAGTGGCGGGAGGTGGCGTGGAAACCGATCTCTGCAAGGAGGCACAGGGATTGTCTTTTCAATTTGGCCTTATCCCGAACAGCAAATCTACATGATCTGTCTCTTTGCTTGGTAATACATTTGCTTTACGCAGGAGAATAAGCCCCCTTGGAAATGAGTGAGTTTTACAAAAAGAAAAAAAAAATCAAGTTGTAATGGAAGCTCTAAATTATTGTCATAGGTTTCCAATAGAGTTGACGTAGAGCCTTCAGAATGAGAAGCTATGTTTGGTAGATTTTTTTATCATCATTATTACTCGTTAATATTTTTACTCTTGTCCCATGTGCCCAGAGACCTTGGCAAGAGAAGCATTTTATAAATGTGATAAATAAGTAATTGAAGCCTCCCAATCAATATTACCCACGGGAGAGGGAAGGAGGCACTCAAATTTGCATTAGAGTCAAGGTCTCCCCTCCTGGTAAAGGCTGGGGGAAGAGAGGCCTGTTAAAGCCACAGGCCATGAAAGGCACATCTCACTGGGACGGGCTGAGTGCAGCGAGTTTGCTCTTTCCACTAATCCTTCAACATCTGGGAGGGCAGAGGAGAAAGTGGAGCATAAATCAGTCCACTCTACCAGGAAGTAGAGAGTAAATCAGCCCACTATACCAGGCCCCACCTGACGGCACAGACATGCAGAAGTGGAAACACTACATGGGTGCCCATGAAGGCAGAGTCCCCCAGCGTGAGCTGGGCACTCGGGCAGGAAGGCAACTTGTTCAGCATGAGCTTCACTGACGCTGCAGCATCTGGGCTCACTCTTAAATTCTCTGGGAAAATGTTGCTGTCAACACAGCAAAACAGTACTCCAGAGAAAGACTTCACAGAACCTACAGCCAAACTGACCCCAAGGGGAATTGCAAGGTCAGTCTTTTGAAGAGCATAAAGCCTCATCAGCGCAAGGAGGATTCACCACGCTCCAGGTCGAACCACTGATGCGGGGGTCTTGTGCCCAAAGTTGTGATTTATTATGGTTCCACAGATCACCCGTTTATAAGGAATCATCACTGGTTGGCCCGAGCATAAATAGCCTCTGGTTCTTCTAAAAATATCTGTGCACCTATAGGTCATGCCATAGAAAAGAAATATTATTAAATAATAAATGAGCTGGTGGTCAATTTATTTAAAGGAAGCAAATAGTCAGGCTTGTTAAACCCACAATAGAAAGGAAGACTTTTTGAAAAATCAAATCATGCTGTTGAAATGAACTTCAAAAGATCATTTAGGCTGTCATCCTGCCTTAAGGTAAATCTAGCTAAGAATCACCAGGGGCAAACAGAACATACATTACTTTAAAAGATCTTGAAGAAACGAAGTTTCTACAAGCAAATCTCTTGCACAGTCAAACCACCTTAACTGTCAAAAAAATAGCTAATTGTGACTTTTTCTGCAATGGTTTGCTAGAGCTGGCTCATAACGATTTGTTAAATTTTCAGGACTTTTTCAAGCTGGCTGACTTCGCATTGGTAGCCTGAAATCAGCCATGTAGAAATATTTACACCCGGAAATCAGCACACTTTACAAATTATGGCCCAACCCCATTCTAACACTGAGCACTGGGCGTTAAACATTTATCAACATATCATTGTCACATGCTTTGTGAAACTGTTCCAGTTTTCCCTTCTCCAAACTCTCCTATTCTTTGAGACTTGAGAAAAACTCCAGGAGTCAAAGACGAAATCTCCTCTACAATATTTCTAAAAAGTTCAGCCTCTACTTACACACTCAAGGCCAAGGGAAAGCAACTGCTTTGCATGAGAACACAGTTATGAACAACAAAACTGTCCTATTAGAAAGTTATAATTAGCTCCAATTTACCTCTGCTTTTCTTCCTACTACCATTTTCCAATCTTTTAAACAACTCTTAGAGTCTCTCCAGAGCTCTCTGAATTAATGTCATATACCCCAAACCTGAGAATAAGAATAAGTTCTGTGCTGGAGTGGTACAACCAACACTAAGAAGCCACAAATGACCCACTATTTACAATATACAACCCCACTTGCTTTCTTTACATAACTTCTCTCTTCAGGTAAGGGGTTTAACTGAATGTCCAGACTGGAAGTTATTTTCCTCTTAAGGTCTTTCTGATAGAAACTACCACTAGTACAATCTAGGGATTAGGAAATATATCTGCCATGGCTCCCAAAAAGTATTTATTGGTCCTAAAACCAAATGATAGAGATATTCCAATGCCCATTATAGGGAGATATTCCCCATGGGTCCCCAGTATTTCTACATATCTTACAAAGTCAGGCACTGCTTGCCTTTTGTTTTGAATTCTTATTTCAAGGATGTCTGTATAGTAAACAGCCTTAGAAAATACAGTGTCTCTGGAACAAAGAGCAGGCATATTTACTTTCCATTTTAAAAGATTCAGATTCCCTAAACTCAGGGTTCCTCTCCTAAAATACAGTCCAGAGCATGTGCAGGTGTCCATGTGGGCCCACCTGCACCACTGTCCTGGGATTTGGGCAGAGAAAACTGACACAAATATGCTGCTTAGACTGCATGCTGTGCAATGAGCAGTAAAGTCCTCTGTGTTTTTTGTGTGTGTGTGTTCTAGATTAGGGCTTCTCGAACTTTAAAGAGCATATAAATCACCTTGGGAATCTCATTAAAATGAAGATTCGGACCAGTGGGTCTGAGTAAGACCCCAGATTCTTCACCTGTAACAAGTTCCCAAGTGATGTCAATGATGCTGATCCAAGGACCACACTTTGACAGCAGGGGTGTAACCAAGTACAAATTTCATACACAGTAACACTCTGATATTTGCATAAATGCTCAATTTTATAATAAAAATCTTCTTAACAACCTAGGAAGTCCATATAAACCCAGAGAATGCCTTTAGTGGTTGAATAAAGAACATAAGAAAAATTCCTAAGTATCTTATTAGGAGTGTCTGCATACTTATATGAGAACATACCAATAATTTGTTGTGAATTTTCCTTTATTTGAAATGATATACACATTCTATTCAAAGAACCAGGAGCAAAGGAAATAGACAGGAGAAGACTGTCCTAGGTTACACCAGGAGTCTGTAGACTGTAACAAGCAATAAACAGGGCAAACTGCAATCTTTATGGTTTATTTTGCCAATAATGATATCTCAGGCTAAGCAAATGCTGACGGACTAAGCATAGCAGGGAAAGAGAAAACGTGGATGAAAGACTGACTCTGAAAAAAGTAAATTTGTTGCAAGGAAAACACACAGGTCTGGGAGTCAAGGGGCCAGAGGTATCCCCACTCAGCTGCTCCTTGCCATGGGAGCCAAGCAAAGCAGAGTCAATTCTCTCGGGACAGGGACAGGGGGAGCAGGTGTCGCCCAGCCCTGTGCAACTCTCAGCTCTCACATCTCGGTGTCAGGGCGTGGCCACCTGCACAGGCAGCCTCGCTCAGCCAGGACTGACCATTTTTTAGGACTGTCATCACCCCAAGGAAATTAAGCTTTCCATCTGATCTTATGCATTTGGGGAAACGTTTTGTGTCAATTTGAAAAGCACAAGAACGAGAAGGCTCAGATATAAAAGAAAGGCAGAAAAGGTATTTTAGAATTTTACTAAGAAATATTTGAGTAGCTCCTTTATTCCTTTTTCTTTCTTCATTGTTGTGTTCCTTTTCCTTTTTGCCTTCTTTTTTCCTTCCTATCCTCTCCCTCTTCATTCTCTCTCTACCAAAATGAGAACTTGAGAGACGTATCAGTATTTCATGTGTCAGTTTCTCATCATGTTAGTGATTGTCTCTTTCGAAAAGATTTCTGCGGTCAAATATGTTTAGGAAATCCCAGGTGAAACAGTGCTCAGAGGCTTCTGTGGACCATCTCAAGCCTTTATTTTATTTTATTTTATTTTTTTGAGACAGAGTCTCACTCTGTTGCCCTGGCTAGGGTGAGTGCCATGGCGTCAGCCTAGCTCACAGCAACCTCAAACTCCTGGGCTCAAGCGATCCTCCTGCCTCAGCCTCCCCAGCAGCTGGGACTACAAGCATGTGCCACCATGCCCAGCTAATTTATATATATATATATATATATATATATATATTTAGCTATTTTTAGCTGTCCAGATAATTTCTTTCTATTTTTAGTAGAGATGGAGGTCTCGCTCTTACTCAGGTTGGTCTCAAACTCCTGACCTTGAGCGATCCATCCGCTTCGGCCTCCCAGAGTGCTAGGATTACAGGCCTGAGCCACCACGCCTGGCCGTCTCAAGCCTTTAATATGCCGATGTAGAATGTGCCTCCCTCAGAGGGGCTGTGGAATGCTGCACTTGCTACACTGGCCACAGAGAGCGGCCTCCCCGCCCCCCGCCCCCTCCACTGCTAGTGTTCTCGGAGATTCGCTTTGAGAAAGTGAGCTCTTTCCAACACTAAGATTTCGGGTTCTGGAGCCAAGCTGTTCGACTGAAATCGTTCTACCCGGAACCCCCCTGCAGCCTTGGGCTAGTCACATACCCTCTCTGAGCCTACAGTTTCTTCACGTGCAGAAAGGGTCAATGACAGCTACCAAATGGTACCACTGACAGGACTAAGTGAGACAAAGTGCCCAGAGCACTTTGACCCCTCTCCATCCTGTCCTTTCAGATTCGGAGGTGATGTCAACCCCCCGGTCCTTTGAGGACAGGCTGGAACTATGTCCTTCTCACTGAAAACCACGGCTGGAGATGAGGCCACTGGCCCTCATTTCTGCCTTCCTCCCTTCCTCTGTGTGTCAGCACTTGGTACTTGTCTAGTCCCCTCCACTCAAGCCGGAATATTCCCTCCAGTGGCTGCCCACCAGGCTGTGTGTGTTTGTGGTTAGTCCCAACAGACGACGTTTGCCAAATGAACGAGGGAGAGAAAGGAAATATTGAGACAGAAAAGGTCACAGGAGAATAAACAAAGGAACAAATGAGGCCAGGCCAGAGAGGGGGGCAGGAACGCAGAGTGGTTAGGGCACGGCGGTCCTGAGTCAGACCTGGCCTTGTCTCTTAAGAGGAGCATGACCTTGGGCGAGTGACATAATCTCTCCGAGTCTCAGTGTCCCCAGCTAGAAAGTGAAGACGATAATGCTGCCTATTTTCCAGAGCCGTGTTGAGGAGTTGTGAGATTATATGTGTAAAGTGCTTAGCCCAAAACCGAGTAGGAATAAAAAAATAAAAACAGAGCTAAGTGTTCTTTTTGGAGCAAAAGGGGAAAATATTAAGAGATGCCATTATTCTCAAATCCACTTCTCTGATTTCTAGATTAGAAACTAGAAATGAGCTATCCTCAATCTTCTGAGCAAGTCCAAGCAAAGGAATATTTACAGTGTGGAGAATTTCGTTCCCTGCAGCTGACTTCAGATACTCCCGATGAGTGGTGTTATGGTGGGGGGTGGGGGGGGAGAGAGAGAGAGAGAGAAGAAAAAAGAGAAAGACTGAGAACCTACTACCTATTGGACTCCAAGAAGGTTAAAGTCAGCAATGAAAAAACACAAGATTTCAAATTTTCTAAATAGGGATCCCCCCTCCTGGGCCTACTCACTGTAGTTAGGTGGAAACATCACTTCCTTAACAGAGGACTCCTCTTACTTCCTCCCATGCCAGAATTTCTATAGCCCTGATATTTTTATTAGTCTCCTCCATCTCCCCCATTGAAGTAGAGGCTCCACCAGGCAGGGCCCTTATCTGTCCTCAGGATCTATATAATAGGCCGGTCCAGAGCAGGCTCTCTATAAATATTTTTTGAAGGAATAAATGGATTCCACATTAGTTATTTAATAAGCATGACCATGCAGGGATTTGCAGTGCATTAAAACAACATGAAAGCCATGAGACCGGAATTTTTAAAAAATTAGTAATGTTATTATGCAAATGAACAGCTTTATTAATCACTTCCAACTTTAATAGCAAATCAAGGAAGAAAGTAAAAAAGGCTAGGCAGGAGCCAAGAAATGTATATAAACATGATCACTCTTCACATTTGGACATTCTTAGCCTCTAAACATAACTATTTCCTTATCAGTTTCTAAATTCAGTGGCTTTTCTGTGCCCTCAGGATAGACTCCCAACTCCAGAGCAAGGCAGGAAGGCCCTGTGCACTTGGCCCTGGTTCATCTCTACATCATCTCCTGCCACGGTCCTGTCATATTTTACATTCCATCAGTACCCAAACCACCCCAGCACGAACCTCTGAGCCTTTTCAGGTAACAGCGCCTCCTTCCTCACCTCATCTGCACAGTGAACTTCTACTCATCCTTTCAGACCCCACTTGAGGGTGGACTCCGCTGTGAAGAACTCCCAGATTTCTCTAGCCAGAATCAATCCTTTCTCCCTTCTGTGGGGCATTTTACATTACTCACCGTATCATCTGCTGGGATAAGTTTATCCTCTTCTGGACTTAAACCTCTAGAGGTACATTGTACAGGTAGTAATGTACACATATGGGCCCCCCATGCCTGGCACACCGTACACACTCTGTAAAATGTTTATTGGAAGAACAAATAAATGCATGCATGTCTGCATTGCAAACTTCCTATTTTACTCTATTATCCTATGAAGTAAACTTTATGGAACTTTATGGAACATCAAATATTTGCTGGGCATTATTTTATTCATCTTTAGGTCATCCTTGGAAATCTTCTCTGAAGTTGGTGCTGGTGTGCCCATTTTATAGATAAAGAAAATGAAACTCCAAGAGGTTGAGACACAGAAAAAGAACACAGCGGAGCTTGGGGGCAAACTTCAGTCCTTGCTCCTTCTGCTACTCTATCTTGCCTCAAATGCAAAAATAAAAACATAAAAATAATAGATCCTTTCATTTTAGTCTTTACCATTACAGAAAGACATACTCTTCCCAATTCTCTTTCATCATAACTCTCACGCCTTAAACTCCATCCCCACGTGGCCCTCAGATGATATCTGGCCACCAGACTTCTCCCAGCCTGCCAGGCATAATCCTCACTCCTCTCTCTTTCAGATTCCCTCGCCCCAAAGTCTGGCCGAGCATTTGCACCGCCACTCTAGTTCTTCAGTATTTCTTCCGCCTAAGTTACTTGAATGGCTCTGAAACAACTTATAAGAATAAATCACGTATACCAAAAAGACATGGAGCTTTCTTCTGTCCTCATAGTTCAGTTCAGTTCATAAAAACATTTATTGAGAGTCAATTCTGTGCCTTGCACCATAACAAGAACTGGGCACACAGAAATAATAAAACAGAATTGTTGATCTCAAGGAGCTTTCAGGTTAGGCAAACATATTCTTTCAGTGCATAAGTTAGCATTTCTCTCAACGATTATGCATAGGAATACAAATCTACTGAAAAGGGACTTTGTCCGTGTTGTGGGACTCAGAGAAGGCTTCCTAGAGGTGATACCTGAGCTTCATCTTAGAAAGAAAAGTAAGAAATAACCAGGCAAAGGAATGAAGGAAGAACGCTCCAGGAAGAGAGAATAGCTACGGTCTGTGATAAGTGCTGATGACATCACCATGCAGAAAATGGTAGTATCTGCTGTGGTTTTCTGTGTATTCTTGCTGAAGTTTTCACGTGCGTAGGACTTGTGTCAGCAATGAACAATAATCCACACAGGGCCCAACACAGATGCTGGCTGGAAGTCCATCTAGATGGCTGTGGCATCATTGCCATTATCCCTTCATTTTTTAAAGGATCTCTCTGTGAAACAGACTGATAACTCCTATGAAATGAGTTATGGCCCATTTAGGGGCTGAAAAAGTCATTTTCTAAATAGCGTCTTGGTACAATACAGTCAGAGCACTGAGCATGACCACCCCAGAGCGAGAACCAGAAAAGAAACTTCCACGTCCTGCTCCCAAAGCACATTCCTAATGCCCTGCCCTGCTGTCACCTGCTCAGTAATTCGTGTTTCTATGAACCTCCTAGATTCTGCCAAAAATTGCACAAAGATATCTCTGTATATAACACATTGATATAACCTAGTTCCAGCACTTATTAGAAATTATTTTCAGTTACTGCCATTCTGAGAAATTAAGTCTAGTGCTTTATAATGTATGTTTTCTCTTACTAAAGAGACAATCTCCTCCAATTTGAGTAAGTCATGAACTTTGATGTTGGACTGCCTCCTTGACAGCTCTGGAAATGGACATTTGAACACCCTGAGAGGGGAAGAGAGCAGGCAGGGTAGCTGCTGGAAGAGCGAAAGTGTTAAAACCAGAAAATCTGGACTCGAACTGTGATTCTGCCAACTACTAGCTCTGTGAATTAAGCACATTAATAAGTTTCTCTGGACTTTAATTAACTCATCCTTAAAAATGCAGCGTTACTATGAAAATCGGACAAAACGTGTCAAGGGACTTGGCACACGGTGGCCTCCTCAGTAAATGGCAACTGTCATGCATACCTCTCTTCATTTGTTACTTGACTTTTAAGATGCCCTCAATTGCACATGGGTAACCCAAATTAGCAAACTAAAGATTACAAACAGTTTTAAGGATGTTGATAAAAAGCATCAAGTAATATATTTAATTTCTTAACATTGCCTTAGGCCCTCGGAAGCAGACCCACAGAGGAGTGTTCACGGCAAGTGATTTATTAAGGAAGGGCTCCCAGGAGACGGTAAGCGGAAAGGGAAGAAGAAGCCAAGAAATGCTGCAATTTCAGGTGAAGTCTCAGCCTTAGCCTGATCCTACAGGGAGCTCTGATGTGTAAATTATACCGCAGACCCTGAGGAGAACTTGTAAATTATACCATGGAGTCTGCCAGGCCTTTAGACAAGGGTGTGAGCTTTCATACTTCCCCACTACTGATTGCAAAGACTGCGAGGGATTGAGGGAATGGAGTGGAGGGTCCTTAACTCCCAGATGCTCCGCTTCCAGCTGTGTGTGTCTGTGTGTGTGTGTGTGTGTGTGTGTGTGTGTGTGTGTGTGTGTGTGTGTGCTGGGGCTGGGGCTGGAGGAGGAGCTCCGCCAGTTCCAGGCCAGTCCTCCCAACAGGGTTCCAGGTTCCCCAGGAGCAAATGCACGCAGGCGCCAGGCTGAGCGCACGGACCAGTAGAGGGCGCTTGAGGGTGGCTGAGCAATTCACTGAGGACCACATGCAACGCGGATTAAGGAAAGGGCATGGAGGTGTGTCCATCTGCTCTTCCTTTAGATCGCTGGAGTGTGCTCATCGCCAAACGATGTATGTTTAAGTCAATTCATTTTTTTTCCTTTGGTGATTTATAAAGAGCTAAGCTTGAAATCAATATTTCCTAGGAGTATAAGATTCAATTTTGAAAGTTTGCCTTCAGGCATCAAAAAATGAGCCCTTCAACCTATTACAGTTGCAGTTTTCTGCTGAAGAAAGTTGTGCCAGGCACTAAGCGAAAGCACAGACCCTGCTCAGACTGAAGTGATTGGAAAGGGTGATGGCCAACTCCTCAAACCCGAGAGAAAAACTGGCAGCAGTAACTCCTGGGCTCTTCCATACATGCATATGCAGCTGACCAACCACATCACTCAGAGATCCTGGGGTGTTATTTGAATTGAGTTGTGTCATCTGTGCACCTGGTTAACACAGATCTATAGAACAGAGATTGAGATCTCTACCTTATTCAAATGAATTCTTCTAATTTAAGAAATACAATTTTTTATGCCTCTACATCCTTATCTGTAGAAAGGGAATGCTGACTTTAAGATTTCAGGTTATCATTCAAGGATTCTATGGAGATAACCAATTGAGATCAATTGAGATCACAAGATCACCTGAGAGTTAACTAATATACTATTGTAAATGCCTACAGAAATATGAAATATCAACAATAAATTTAAATAACACATGCAATTAATTTTAAGGGTCATGAATAGTTCCACACATAGCCTTTTTAAGTTTCCAATAATGTTTATAATTTGGCAATTTAAAATTAAAGGCAATTATGTCAGCACATCTGGAACACTAGATAAAGATTTTCTCCTTGACCAAACTCCACTCAGCCCTCTTGAACGCTCTGTCAGCTAGGCCTGACTTTTGCACTTCCATGTTTGTCTGTACTGTCCAGTTTTAGTAAGAGTCCTGTTGAGTTCGTTTAGCCAAAATCCTCTATTTTCCAAATCTGGTCATCCTGGATATCTGATCAGGGGCCTCATCCCTCACCTTCATCCAGGTGTGTCTGCTCACCCTGGCCTGTCTTCACCAAGAATCCTGTTAGGTCAGTTAGACAGAAACCCACTTACCCTCAATGTTTCCACTTAGTAATTTTCCATTCACTGACCCCCCAACTCTGCCTCTTGGCTAACAATTCCCACTTCTGTCCATGCTATATTCAGAATCGAGCCTAGTTCCATACCGAGGTCTCTTTGCCCCTGTTGCAACAGTCCTGGATAAAATCTGTTTGTACTGCTTTAACTACCATCCAGCTCTGGCATTCTCTGACACCTACAAACACCATATAACCAGGTACATTAAAACAAAAGTCATGACGAATTTCTGAGGAGCCCAACAGAGAGAGAGCACTGATGATTAATTGGCACTTCAAGTTTTTGCATCTAGATATGTGCTCCGATTTTAAATAAGTAAATAGTGAGTAATCACAACAGCTGCCACCGGGGGTCAGGGACTGTCTTCCATCTCAAGGACTCTGAGGACACTGTAAGAGTTCAGGAGATGCATAAAAAATACCTATGGGGGAGGGGTGAAAGGGGGGAAGTGGGTGCAGCCTAAGAATGACTGTCTTCCTCAAAACCCTGAACAATTACTGCAGTTACAAAACAACTATGATGAACTATCATTTCAAGGTGAAACACTTGCTAAAATCAGTGCTAAAATGATAGAATGAAGCTGCTCAGACTTGGCGTCTTCTACACTTGTCATATTTGAATTCTGAAAATTCAGAGTCTCGTTATAATTCTTTTCTGCTTTTCCATGCATTGTTTTGTAGCTGAAAACCTTTGAAATGGATAAAAATTTGTTAGGTAGTATAAAATGCTGGCTAGTGAGAGAACCGAGAAGTCACAACAAAATTAACATTGTTGATTTTCAAGAACCTATGCCAGTGAATGGGATTATCCAAAACTGTGGCTATTGTTTTCCACTTATAGATTTCCATTATGCAAGTCTATACCTGGCAGATCACTCTTTTCAAATGTGCTTTTTTGCTGGCAATATCTTAGTTTCCCTGAATTCGCTAAGCCATAAGCATATCAGGTGGTGGGTGAGAAAACAGACAAGAATAAATATGTATTACTGGGCAGTTCATAAAGAGGAATAGTTACATGACAGTAATGAAGTCTTGATAAGAACCATTCCCAGGTCTTATAGGGGAAGGATGCAGAAGATGCTACTTCGCACCACCAAGGGCCAGAGGAGAGAGACAAGCAGTATGGGAAGAAAGAGGAAAGAGGATAGAAGATGCCTAAAGGTGCCAGGCAATCAAATATCTTCCAAAACAGAGAGAGAATAAGAGGGGTGAAGCACAGAGATAGAAAAAGACATTTAAGAAGCTCTGGTCACAGGGTAATTAGATCCACCATCCCCACCACCGACAGTGATTCGAGAAAGATTAATTCAGACCAAGATGGTAAAATGCTACGAGTAATTTCTTGGGAAGACAGCACGCAGGAAGGCCAAGTGCTTTATTCCTCTCCCAAAGTCTTGAAGCCTTAAAACCTTAGTTTTAATCTTGTCCTTTCAGTCAAAAGCAACACCATGCAAAGAGCATGAATGGATTCTACTTAGTGCTTAACCATCGTGATGAGGGGAAACAGAAGAATTCCCACGATGTCTTTGCTCACTCTAAAAATGCATCATCTGAGTTTTCAAACAGTGCTACTTTTCTCCCAATAGCAACTGAGATATCAAAGAGAGAGAATTTTGCTCAAATTATATCAACCATGAAAGGAATGATATAATGTAATGACCCAGGTCTTCATTATCAGAAACTAATTTAATACATTACTACATCAGCGCTGCCCACATTTAAGCTCTTTCCATACACTCTCACAATTTTTGTCTTATCCAAGTACCGTGGACCATCACCCTTCGCTCAGAGAAAAAAGCCTCCTACAGGCTGTGACACCCTCCGCAGGCTGCATTTCCATCCTCTCTGCTCTCCCTCACTGCCATCCTCCTCGGGTTTGGGCTGCTCCAGCCACCCTGGCCTCCGCTGCTCCTGTGACACGTATCACTTGTCCGGGCCTCCCTGCCATTGTCTTTGCCGTTCCTCTGCCTGGAATGCCCTTCCCTGAGTCATCAGCGGGCTCCCTCCCTCACTGCCCAACTCTCAGCTCCACCCATCAGAGAGGCCTTTCTTAACTATCTAACCACAGCCAGACTCTCACTATCCCCCCACCCCGCACCCTGCTCCAGTTTCAGTCATTGCATTCGCCACCGCCCATAGGTAACCTCTGCATTTCTGTTTTTTGTCTCTCGCCTCCCCTGGAGTTTAAACTCCATGCGGCAGAAACTTTGTTATTTCCAGTATTAAATTTTCAGTGTGCCGAGACAGTCCTATTCAGATAATCTTTTTAATATTTAAATTAAAATGACGTTGTTTATTTCATCTTTTCCTATTTTTCAGTTCTTATCCTAAACAATAATATCATGAAATCAAGAGGATGGTGTGCCAGGTATATTTTTCCCAAACTAAAATACATATAGAATCATCAAAATTTAAAATGTTAGTCCCTAAGCATCTCCTAAAACCATCTGGTTACCGCAGATGTCATGTGTCCCCAGCTTTGAGGAACACGGTGTCATCCAGAGGCAACACATACTAGCGGCGTGCGAGGAGCTCAAGCAGCGAATGCGGTGCGCAAGTAAGTTTTAGCGGAGGGTCCTCTCATGACGGTTCTTAGTCTCCACGGCACAAAACGCGAAAGCCAGAGTCATGAGGCCGGGCTTCTGGCCCCGGGTCTGCCTGAACCAGGCACCCTCAGGCTGGTCGCTCAGGCTCTGAAATGCTCCCACCGTCTTTCAGTCTACCAGCAACCACGAAATGCAGCAGAGAATCCTGAAAGCTTTCAGATTTATCATACTCTTATAATAAAATAATATTTTTAATACAGTAACACTGTAACCATAACTTTTTCTGTAGCCCCATGAGCCTCCCAACCCAGGCGGCTGGACACCAGGCAACCATTCAGGCCTCCAGGCACAGCCATCAAGGCAGAATGAAAGAGTTGAAATCCTTGACCAAGGCCAGAATGTGCTTTTTTCTTTTTTTTTAAATGGAAGAAGGCCAAGATGTAGAAGGAACAATTCGATTAGAAAAACATCATCGTGCAACTCTTAGAAATTAAATAACTTTTAGGAAAGGATGCTAAGTCCATTACATTCAAATTTTGGGAGAAGAGGATATTTGCAAGATGTCACCCTATAAATGACCTACCAATCCCAAAGGGAAAAACTTACATTTATAACAAAAAAACCTCATGCTCGTCATCTTTAAAAAATGATGCAACTGGTACTGATAGTGTAACAACCCGACACGACGTGCGTCCACATGCGATCCAAGATGAAGTGCGCAGCATCCTCTGAGATGCTCTTATTTCCAAAACCTCTCACCTGAATCTAACCAAGCCTTTAGAAATAAGTTTCAGTTTACAGAAAATACAGAGGATAAATGGCAAGTTAAAGAATACCACAGGGAAACAATCAGATAGAGCCAAAATGAGGGACATTCTATAGGACAACTGCCTGGTCTCTTCACAAAGTCAATGTCAGGAGGAAAAAAAAACAAAGGTCGTGTTCTAGACTACAAGGGACCAAAGAAACACAATGACCAAATACCATGCATCAACTTTGCATTGATTTTGAAACGTATCTATCTATAAAAGATATTTTTGGACAATTGGGAAAATTTGAAGACAGACTAGGTAATATCTGTTATTACAGAGTAATTTTAATTTTCTTGAGTGCAATGATAATGGTATTGTGGTTGTGCTTTTAGGACATGATTTCCTTAGTTTTAGGAGAAACTTGCTGGAGAAGCTCAGAGTGATTGAACATAATGTTAGCAAGTTTTTTTTTTTTAAATAGCAAAATAGTTGAACAGAGGTTGAATCTGTGTGTTGAGTAGATGGATGTTAATTGTTAATATGCTTTCAACTTTTATTCATGTTGAAAATTTCATAATAAAAAGTTAGAGAAAGAATATGAACCACATGTATGATGAAAATAATGTGGAAGAAGATGAAATCAGGCAAAACAACTTTTCATGTTCTCTCTGTCCCCATAGGAAATAGGAAGTGTCAGAGGGGAAACAAAAAATTAGATACAGACAGGAAGAGCCTTATAACTCTGTCCCCTGATCACGTTTGGGGCTTTGGGGCACACAGAGCCTCCAGTCAGGTCGCGGAATTCAAAAGAAGAATAATCCTGAGTCCTCCTTTTTGGGCAGAGCTGACAAGGTGTCCAGAAGGCAGAGAAATCCCAAGCCTGTACGGCAAGAGCACAATAAAGGCAAGTAGGATGCAGAGACATTCTGCACAGTGTGCCCAGGCGCAGAGAGCTGGGATCAGTCTCAGCATTTTCTGTGTCCCCAAAGCTTCAAGGACACCTTTGCTGAGAGGTGTGTGAAGGCAGCAAAACCTGGTTTTGAACACAAGCTGGTACACCTGTGACTTGCACAGATGGTAGCCAAGGACAGGAGGGAAGATGGACAACCACCAGCATACAGAAATGACCACCAAGGCCACGTATATGTCCCTCCCATGCCGTGGCACTTCACCAACCTGAAGCACACATTCCACCACCTCCCCAGAAGCAGAAATACAACCTAAGGAAAGGGTGGGGAGAGGGAGAGGCCTGAACTGGCAGAGAAAACATTGAGGTTTTTTGATTACTCACAATTGTCTAAGATTACCTGGAATGGGAGGAGATTAACTCCCAGCCCAAAAGGGGCTAAAATAGATATTTTATTAAACCACAGAAAAATAAAGTCATATATCTTACCATCTATGCCTGAGTTATGTGCTTGCTCCATTTTCAATCCAATCCTAGACATTTTATTAATACCAATTTCTCTACCATCTGCTACAACATCACAGGAAAACCAAGATACAATGTAAGGGATAGATCATTATGGGATGCATATAAATCTACACCTACAATCATCTTGTAATTGTCCATACTCATAGAGGAATGGCTACATGTACATAATACAGAAATTATTTATCTAGGCTATAGAATAAGTGGCATTTCAGTATGGAAAAGTCCTATATTCCAAGGATTTACTTCAAACCAAATGGCAAAGCCATGCTGTGAAGTCTGACTCAAAAACAATCAGGAAACAGACCAGCTGTTGAACTGCTCCCTGAAACCCACACCATTCCAGGAAGAGATAGCTAAGGCAGGGCTGCCCCTCTTGGCTCCCAAGCTGGGATGTTAAAGGTACCCCTACCAGGATGCATGCTACATACAAATTAATAGTACAGAGTCACTGGGAATGCCAACTAAATAAGATAAGCCTTCTGCTATTAACTTAGAGGCAATATTTTCTTGAGATGACCACAGGTTTGAAAATATATCCAGGGATATTTAGTGTTGACCATGCAGACACAATGCTTCCTATGTTAACAGTAAGGAGACTGTGGTTGCACAATGGAGAGAAAAAAAAAAAAAAGACTACATTATTGCATACCAAAATAATAAAGGATCTCACCAAAGTTCATGGCAGATGTTTTTAGTGAGTGTGTGATTTTACATAATGGTTTTGTAACAGGATGGTAGATATTAAAGCTGGAGGGACACCTCAGATGATTTTTAGTCCTGTGCTATTATTTATGGTCTTTACATAATTTTCCTTTAGATGATCCAGGAAGCAAGTGTGGGAAAGGCTCAGTTGGGTGGTTGGCATCACTCAAGTCTTGCCAGGACTGCTAAAGTCGACAACCACAGCTGTAAACAGAACCACCACTTCATTCCTAACATTCTCCCCTCCCACACTACCCCAACCTTTGAGGTCAATTCCCCTTCCTTCCTTACACTGTCACCAGTTGGGCTGAGATGACTCTTCTTTCTTCAATTCAGGATATTAATATCTCACAAAAGGCTCATGGAGATCTGGTCACTGGCTCACTAACTCGCTCACTCTCACTCTCTCCCCCTCCTTCTCATTCTCATTCTCTGTCCTCAGGCCACTAAAGTTCCCAGATGATCACAGAAAAAGCCAATGTGTTTCTACTTTTGTTGACGCTTTGATAAAGATCTTCCACTGCCATTCTCCTGTGCTAGCCCTGGCTCCTCTCACAGGAAATGCGGTGTCTTGGTCTATGTGTATAATAATATGGATGACAATCCATGGCATAAGGAAGAATTTAATTTCTCCAGAATCCCTCTTTTCCTCTCTAGCAGGCTGTAAATACATCAAAATTAAAGCATATTATTGTGTAAAAGAAAGCATTTTAACAACTGAAATCCTCTCCATGCAAAAGGGAAGCATATTAGGAGTTCCCAGGAGCTCATGTTTCTAGATCTACGCTAAAGGGGGGCAGGGTCCCCATCCCCATCCCACCTCTGCCCTTTCTGCCCCTGTCCTTCAGTAAGTGCTCCTCCCAAAAGAAAATGCTGAAACCTACATACCAAATGAACCAATAAAACAAACAGGTTTCTCATGAACCCCAAAACGATTTAAACTGAGGAACTGTCCAAAGGACAATAAAATTAAGAACTTGTAATAATTCACATGTAGTATCTTTAAGGAATGCAGGGCTTAAAATAAGCATAAGTTTTTCAGCAAATTTGTCTTCATGACACATGCCCATAAAGTAGAGACACACTGTAATTACAATGTTTTCTATAAACTCAACTTTTCATAATAAACTTCAAAATACTAATGCGCACTGCATACATTTGTGACATTTTTGTGTAATTCAGACTCAATATAAATTCAGACAGGAATCTCCTCATAATCTTTTCTTTAATGATGTATTACTAAAATATAAATCTGAAAAATAACGACCTCTTATGGAATTAGTTCAAACAGCCAGACACTAAACTAAGCACTGATTTAATTTGTAGAATCACCTGAGAGATGGGTATTAATCCCTCCATTTACCAGAGGCATTAAGATTTAGAGTTTAAAATTTTTCCCAAAATGATGGTTAGCAGGTGGGAAATCTGGGATTTAAACCCAAGCTTGCTGGATTCATAAGTCTCCAATATTATATTTCTGTATGCTCCTAAGGTTGAAGACTTAAGAGTTAACAACTTAAAAACACGAGAGATGTGCATTATTCAAACAGGCTGCCTTCCGAAGGACCACGTGACAGTTCTGCTGATTTGGAGCTCAATGTATTCCCATAGTCATTTAGTATTCTTGCCCAAAATAAAGTAAGATAAAATCAAAGCATATGTTAGAATGTAAGCCAAGTTATTATCTGACTTCATAAATTCTGAAAAGCTTGTCCACCAAAATCAGATGTTAGGAATGAGGAAGAAGAAAACCAAAGAGAGAGTAAAAAATATGAAGTTAGGAAGCACATAGATGTGGGACAAAACGTCAGGAAAAACAATGAAAGGTGGAAGAGAAATGAAGGGGGAGAAGAAGAGGAAAACCAGGCAATTTTCAGATTTTGAAAGTCCTTTTTGAAGCAGGTTATGATCTATGTGCAGAGGCTGAAGCAAATTCACCTCAAAGTTTAGGGAAGACCGAAGAAGAGATGATAATGTTTCCTGATCTTTAAGTACAAAATAAAATTTCTTAAAGGATCTTTTACCTTTTAGTGAAACTAGCAGCACAGACAGTCCCTAAAGAATAGTGCATGTATTTTCTACATTCCAAGCAAACATAAGCTCTCACCTGAATCACACCAGGCATGTGCGGATGTCCAGGTAAGACGGGCAATTAAAACATGGCATTAAGCTCACTTGCGAGGCTTAAGAAATGCAGATTCTTCTGCTTCCTGTCTGGCCTACTGTAGCCAATTCTGAAAAGTTCTACACACATTTTCAATATGCTGCAAAGAATAAGCATCTTCTGTTCTCAGACAGGCATAACCCAAATGCTGGCACAAAAAGAAGAGACTTTGGAAAGTAGATCTTCACCTCACAAACACATGGCAAAAAGCTTTTTAGAGTATCTGCAAACAAGGGGAAAAGCAAACTTGGGCTCATTCTTTTCTTTAGATACATTTTCAACCTGGTAAATTACTCAGTGACTCTTTCGACTGAATGTCTTTTATGAAATTTCTGGGGATTTCATTTCATTCTCCAGAAAGATATACTTAGTATATCTCTGCTAAGATAGACTTTAAGCTCAATTTGAAGATAGGAGGAGGGTAGTTTTAAAAAAGGTTCTTATGAAAACTGATTTTCTCTGACACTATTTTGTGAAGTTTATATTCCTATTTTATAAGAAAGAACCAACAAAGCATACTACTTATTTTTCAAAGAAAGAGTTAATCTCTAAGTTCTTTAAAACTTCTGTTTTATTAATGGCTTTATGAATCCAGAAATTTAAAATAATACTATTTGTCTCTCTGAGAATGTCACACTAAAATTTTTTCAAATATCTTTATTCTATATATCTCTGAAAAAGACACTACTTCACACCAAATTAAAAAAAAAGAATTGCAGAAAGATTAAAGAGCTAAGTTTAAAAAAATACAGAGTAAAACCAGTGAAAGAAATAAGTCAAACTGAGAACCAAATCAAAGACTCAATACCCTTGACAATGTCAATAAAGAAAATGAAGTACCTAGGAATATATTTAACAAAGGAGGTAAAAGACCTCTACAGGGAGAACTATGAAACATCAAGGAAGGAAATAGCCGAGGACGTAAACAGGTGGAAAACCATAAAAAATTAAACATTTCAAGGTGGTGACAGCAGAGAATTAAACATAGTCTGAGGTCCTCTGACTGTGGGGCTCTTCTAAGCACAGGGCCCTGTGCAATTACACAGGTTCCATGCCCATGAAGCCAGCCTGTCTCTGACATTAACTCAGGAACAGATGAACTTTCTGGGGCATTTATCAGAGAGCAGAAGTACTTGGTGATATGGACTCCCTTCTCTTAAGTCTTTTATTTCTTCAGTTCCCATTCAGAGAGCTAAGGCACACAATGGGCAAGCATTTCTTATTATATTTGCTAATTCTAGGGACCAAAATTTTGGGACAGAATCACATCATTAATAGCTAATGTTTATCGAGCATCTAGGGCAGGCACTGTGAAAAATTTTTTACATACTTTAAACTGATTGCAAAAATGGCTTCAATTCTATATCCTTCCCTCTATTCATGCCGCTTTGCAGTTTTTCCCATCAAAAACTACCTCTTGAATCTGGGCAGTTCTATGAACTGCTTTGGCTAATAGAACAGGTCAGAAGAAAAGGTGTGCTAGTTCAGGATCATGGCCTTAAGAGGCTCTCAATCTTCAGCCATCTTTCCTGGAATCCCTGGACTAACATGAAACTAGCCTACTAGAAATGAGCACCACTTGGAACAGAGCTGAGTCATCCCAATTGAGACCACCCGGAGCAGCCAACCCCCAGCTGACCTGCCAACTAACTATAGATGAAAGAGTGAGCTTAGCTGAGGTCAGGCAAACATAGTCCAGATCAGCAGAACCATTCCACTGACCAACTCACAGATAGGTAAAAAATTAGAAATGGTTATTGCTTTAAGCCTTTATCTTTGACTTGTGGTTGGTTATGTGGCATTATGATGCTAAGAGCTAACAGATACACATGCATTATTATTATTTCCATTCTCTTGACAAGGAAACAAACTACAAGAAGTTTAGGCCTTGCCTAGGATCAGTAACTAGTAAATGGACCAGAAAGTTTAACTCCAGGGTCCAAATTCTTATGTTATTTTGTTGGGGCCCCATCAGAACACTCAGGGCTCTGTCAAGCCCTCAGCAAAGTTTAAAGCCATTTATTTGATTGAAGGAAGCAGTGTTTCTGTTGATAGGAGCAGGCCCAAAGGATAGAGCTCATACACCAGGAATCTCACTACTGATAAAATACAATGTCTGTTATTAGCCAAAAGTTACAAAATAAAGTGCTGTGATCTATCAAAGGAAAAATGCATATATGCAGAAAAAGAGACAATGCCTTCAAGGTCAAGGTCACAAGCTAAATGCCAGCAAAAATTTTGGCTGCATCTTATTAACACTAAATTATGACTGAGTTCTATAAGAGGTCTGTGTGATAGTCCCATTAATGCAAATGACATTCCTTATATCTGTTTTTGCAAATGGAAACAAAATGCAATTATATTATAATTTGCTCATTAAACTAAACTAATTTCCACCACCACGTGTCTCCTACCTCCACTTCTGCCTGCCTCACATCGTCCTTGATAAAAAGCAATTGCTTCTCAAAGTAGCAAGTGGGCATTTTACTAAAATAGGCATGCACAAATTGATTATAGAGAGGGTTCCAGAATACATGAGTTCTTACAGGTATCGGAGGTTGGGAAGGTTCTGGAAGGCCTCTGGGTTGATGTAGAGCAGGTTGTTGGCCTTTTCAATTCTACTGTAAAAGAAGAAAAAACATGCAAGTGATCTCAATAGTAAGGAATGTTGTGGTACCTTTCATGTACACAGGATACATTAATAAATCATTCATCCCATCTGCCCACTATTCATCCATCCACAATTTCGACAAATATTGAGGATGCATGCAGTGTGCAAACTAACTGTGCAAACTAAATATTAACCCTGTCCCATTTAACCCTCATTACCTGGTGCCTGTCCAGCAGAGGCAAACAGAGGATTGGCTGAGTGAGTTGTTTTCACCCTGAACAGAGCTGGGTCTTAACTAGTAAGGATCTGCCAGGTTTTGAGGAGGCTAAGAGGGCAGGGGTGAGACTAATCTGGGAAAATGAGCTTTTGTCTGGTCTGGAGACAGAAGACAAGAGAGAAGGAGATGAAAAACCACAAAAAAAGGTGAAAAGAAGATGAGAAGGAAGGAAAAAGGGTGAGAGAGCAAAAGGATATTGGAGAAAAAGTGAAATAACAAAGAAAAATAAATATTGGGAAAAAACCAATCAACATCTCTTTGGTTTTAGCTGTGTAATCCCAGCAAAGAGTAGCTGGGTATGGCCAGTGGTTCCCTTTATGCTGTAGACTGAGGCTGCTCCCTCACAGCTCATGGGAATGGGTGAAGTCTGCACTGTGTTGGCCTGTGCTATGTCCTGATCAATAGTCTGGAGGTGAGCATGTTCACATTTGGATTTCCACAGAGAGCCTGCCCTTTCCTGGTCTTGCTGGATCAATGTATATTTGCAGAGATGCTCTCTGTTAATTACTTCCTCCCCATTTCATTAGTTTTTATGTAGCAGTAACCTGTAGCTACCCAGATCCAAATACCAGGCAATTAATCATTTTAAGTACAGTTAATGCTGCATGGGGTGTGAGCACCTCCTCATGAAAGGAGGAGATGAAAGACCCATTCCATTAGCTCCACTGTCCGTTGGACCGCTTCGAGGGATGCCTGCTTGACCCTGTCCAGAGAGCTGGCTCCCCTTTGGTACATTGCTGTGATATTCCCTGTGGGTTTTGAGACCCTGGTCAGGTTTCTTATCCCAACTTAGGTTTGAAGAGACCAACAAGAGAGAGAAGAAAGGAAGGAGCATGAGGGTAATGGGGAGAGGCAGAGAAAACGAAGAAGAATGAGGGTGGGAGGCAGAGTGGGTGGAAGGAAGGAAGAAGGAGTGCGTTCGCTAAAATGGACAGACCGAGGGCGATTCCTAAACACATTCCCTAATATTTATTCCCTAATATAAGCCCCCTATTGATATTTGGAAAATGCTAAAAGCAAAATTCTTACTTTTTAAAAAGATAAGTAAGAGTCAAGAGATTTATGTTGAAGTTCTTATCCTGTTGTGGATTAGGCTGAGTGACTTTAGAAAAACCTCACAACTTCTCCATACCTTTCATTCCTTATCTAAAATTAGGAGGTGGTTAGCTTTCCAAATGTGCTCCATAGGAATTTTGTAGCTGTTAATAAATGATCCACAAAAGAAACTTTTCCAGTGGCATTAGTTCAGAAACACTCTTACATTAGCATACTATAGGCTCTGAGAAGTTTTCCAATGGCGAGCAAACATAACTATATTTGCCCAATGCTTCCTAATCTTATTTGATCATGGAATCTTTCTTTCTTTTTTTTTTCCTTTAAACACCTAATAATTTCCTGTGTTCTTAGTGATACACAGAATATACTTTGGAAAATTTTCAACCAGTCTCTAAAATCTCTCTTGGCTTTGACATTCTATGATTCTCTGAATTAATTTATGGTAATTATAGACTGGTATGAAACAGATGTGGATCTGTGCAAGCACTGACAAATGTAAAACTGAAACATCATTTAGCTGAAGAAGTAGAGGAATCAAGGATCATTATGACATACTTACTCTAGGCCAGCTGAGATGCTAGATCTAATTTATATTTATCATCTCCTTTATTCATCACTGTAATCCTATGAGGGATGTAATTTTATTATTCCAGTTTTACAGATGAGAAAACTAAGTCTCAGATGGTTCTGTATCTTGGCCAAGATTTCATGGTGAGTATACGGTATGTGCTGGTATTCGGACTAGGACTACCCCACTTCACCTACCTCATGTGGGACTGACTTGGGGCTTTGACTGTGGAATAGCTGTGAATGGGAGGATGGCATAGAGGTACTTGCTCACAGTCACTGAACAAAGTTCTTGGGTCTATGATACAAAACACTCTGGGAGGCAGGGAATAAGATGGGACTAGGCTCTGGGATGGTGCCTGGATCACCAGTCACAGACATGTAACAATGCTTTTTAGGCTGACTTGGACATCTTATAATGACAGTCTAGGGATCTGAGGACAGAGCAGAGCCAGGGCCTCTCAGGGATATAAGAGAACTTTAATGCTTTTGCCAAGAACAGCCATGAACCACCAACCACCCCTCCTACCCCAGGTCTCTTGCTTACATTTCATGTAGCTTGGGAAGGTGGGAGAACACATCTGCCTCTATCACTTCCAAGATGTCATTCTGAGAGATCTCTCTGCAGAGAAAGAAATATCATTCAAGCCAGTTCAGTTACACTCTATAAACATATTCAGTGCTCAACATAGAGCCTTGTGCCTAGGAGGATTCACGAGATACACAAAACTCCTTTCCTGGCCGGGCGCGGTGGCTCACGCCTGTAATCCTAGCACTCTGGGAGGCCGAGGCGGGCGGACTGTTTGAGCTCAGGAGTTCGAAACCAGCCTGAGCAAGAGCGAGACCCTGTCTCTACTAAAATTAGAAAGAAATTAATTGGACAACTAAAAATATATAGCAAAAAAATTAGCCAGGCATGATGGCACATGTCTGTAGTCCCAGCTACTGGGGAGGCTGAGGCAGTAGGATCGCTTGAGCCCAGGAGTTTGAGGTTGCTGTGAGCTAGGCTGACGCCACGGCACTCTAGCCCGGGCAATACAGTGAGACTCTGTCTCAAAAAAAAAAAAAACAAAAAAAACCAAAAAAACAAAAAACTCCTTTCCTTTCCTCAAAGAAGTCAGCTGTAGTAATGAGACAAAACTAATGTATTAGATGCTAATATTTACAGAATGTGGGAGAATAAGCCCAAGGCAATGGTTCAATTTAGAGATTATCCAGTCCATAGATGTAGAAACTGAGGCCCAGAGAAGGAAAAAGACTTGCTTTGAAGATATTTGGGGAATATAAAGGATGAGAAAAAAAATTTGAGTTCCTCAGAGCAGGGGGTCAGCACACTTTTTTCTACAGGTCCAGATAGTAAATATATTTCAGCTTTGCTGGCAATTTGGTCTCTGTCACAACCACTCAACTGAGGTTGTTGTGCCAAGGTAGCCATAGATGACACGTAAATGAATGACCCTGACCATGTTCCAATAAAACTTTATAACAACAGATGGCAGGTTGTATTTGGCCCAGGGGCTTTAGTTCAATGACACTGCCCTGGACCATGGAGTGAAATTCTTCTTTCTGCTAACCTGGCTTTGGGAGATGAGAACCTCAATCCGGTCTCTTTTATAACAAACATGGCTTTAAATCCCCACCTCTCCATGCCATTACCAAAGTGGAGCTTGCTATTGCAAGGCCTTTGGCATTACTGATGTCTTGGCCTAAAATACCCAGAAAAGATCCTTCAGGTCTCAGTCTTTTATTCTCCCACAGTAATCTGAGGGCAGTAGAGAATGAAGCCCATTATGCAAAACCCAGAGCTTGTGAGGAGAGAGGGTGGCTTAATCGGTTAATATTTATAAAGTGGCTTACGGATGAAACGTGCTATTACTAGGCCTCCTGAGGAAGACTCTTATGCAGTTTTAATGCGGCAGCTGGGAGTGTCTTAGGAAATCTCACAGGCAGCATGCATTCAAATTGGCTGAGGCAGAAGCATTGTCTGCTGGCCTGGGATTTAGAGAAGAGTTCCAGAAAGGCTCTTGATCAAGGGAAAGGCCTGGCTGGAGGAGGAGATGCGTAATCATGAGCAGCAGCTGTCTCAGTGAGGGGGTGCTGGGGACGTCTGGAGCCCCCATGAATGAGGAGACATTTTGTGAGAAAACAGCTCCTCTTATTCCATAACAAAATGTTTCATCATTAATTCAGTAAATTCTTCAGGTTTTCATGGTTTTTACAGTGGAATGTGGATAAGGGTGATATGTGTGTATTTTTTTTTTTTTTAATAGAACATGCTGGCTATTGGTCATTTATTTTGCCCTCTTGCAAGTGAAGGGAGTTCTGGGAAGCACAGGAATGAGGAAGGAAGGGGAAAGGGATGGAAGAATAAGGCATTTATTTGAACACTTAAAAGAGTGGAAAGAGTTGAATGGGTGGAGAATGAAACGTGGAGGAAAAGGGTGGATAACAGGGAGGGCTTAACTGCAAATGAGGTTAGATCCTCTGAATGCTATTTCCAGGTTCACCAATAGTTAGCAATAGATTTGGTCACCACTCAAGGTAATATCTCAGCCTAATGATGGAGACATGGCTCCTTACTTGAATTCATGCTTGAGAGTTCCCTTGTCTGGATTTTTTTTCATCAAGAAATTATTAGAACAAGCAAGCGAAGAAATACTTCCAAATTATTTCATAAGGTACCTCATATTTTACGATCTCAACTTCAAAGACAGAAGAGGGTATTGGGGTTGGATGGGGAGGTGCCTTTGGCCAGGCGAGGGTTGGGGGAAGTAGAATAGGGTGCAGCAGCGGAGAAGTACTTCACTGAGAAATTCAGACATCTTGTTCCAGCCTAACCAAGCTCTGCTTCTAGTTATTTCTATTATCATTTGGTGGGTGTTTACTATTTACTAGCCGCTTTACATATGTTCTCTCTAATCCTTCTGATGTGCCCTGGTCTCCACTTTAATAATTGGCCCTGCCTGTGTGCAGAACAACTCTGGCTGACAGCAGGGCTCATGTGTTGTCTTCAACACTCCCTGTCTCCCAGGCCACATCGAGCCCCTTCTGGACCTTGGATTCTTCATTGTAAAATGAGGGGGTAGATCAGATAATTTGTCAAGTCCTTTCCAGAGCAGTGCAACAGGCCTCCATTCTCAAGCATGGCAGCTCCATAGAAGGCTTATATCCAGAAATAAGGCTCTTCTCATCTTGTAGGACGGCACTTCTCAAAGGCTAACACATACACAAATCACTGGGGGATGTGTTAAAATGCAGATTCTCACTGGGAAGGTCTGGCATGCGACCTGAGGTTCCGCATTTCTAATAGCTCAGGTGCTGGTGGTGGTCACAAGACCATGCTTTGGATTGCAAGTTTCTCTAGGGAAATAATAATAATACTCTACCAGACTTTTCCCTCCAATGCACATACACACAGGAGACATGAAAAGCGTGACAGAGGAGTTCAACTACATCAGTTCAAGGGGAGTGAAGTACCTGGTTTTAAAAAATGTACATCCCCTCTGAAAAGCTGCCCTTTACTCTATCATCACTGGAATTTTCATTGAAGTTTTTCTATTCTCTAGGTACTCACAAGACTTTTTAAATTTCTCAGTTAAAGCAATCACCACCAAGTTTTATCTTTTTCTTTTTTTTTTTGGTCATTATCTAATTTCCAACCCTGACTGTGGGTTCCTGGATGATATTTTATTCACCTGTCTTTGTATCTCCAGCATCTAATGGTGAGTTGGTATGTAGTTAGTGCTCAATAAATGGATAGTAGGTGGATGAATGAATAGAGGAAGGAAAAAAAGTCTTCAGGCCTAAGAATGGCATCTGCTACACTGCAAAGGAGATGAAGTGTGTCTGTGGAATACTTTCACCCCCTTTTCTGTAGCCAATATGCCCAAATCCAGCAAATGACAGCCAAGCCTAGCTTGTCAATCACTTAGGTTTTTGTCTCAGGGATTTTCACTAATGCAGTATACAACATGCAAGGAGCACACACATGTATTTGGTCTGCCATGCTAATAGCACCTAAATGCCTTTTTCCCTGCCTCTGTGGGTCACAGCTCTCCCCAGCCCTTCTCTGGCTACCAGATGAGGGCCCTGAATGGACAAAACACCCGTAGAAGAGAAAACAAGGGAGAGAACTGGTAGCTGTAGGGGTTCATAAGGTGTCTGGGGATTAGAGGACTTCTAAGGTCCCTTCTGTGCATGAGAGCCCATGTTTGTAGGAAGGAAGGGGAATGTGTTAGCGTGAGGTGATGAGAGTTATCAGTGCATTCTCTCTGGAGTGGGTTTCAGAGCCATTATCAAATTTTCCTCCTTCAGATTTGCATTCTTCTGGTCAATGGAGTGATATTCACATAGAAGTACATTTGACAGAGGGGTTGGGTGGGACTTTAGGGAGTGAATGAGCGTTCAGAATTCAGTGAGGTGCACCATAAAGTTTCACCCTATTATAGAGTGATATGACTGTGTTCACCACTGCAGCTGACACTCATTTGCCAGATGCTTGAACTATTTCATTCCAAACAGAATTGCTAATGGTTTGTAGGATGAAGAAGAGCTGAAGATCTGTGACCAGTGATTAATGACCTCATTAGCATTTCAGGGACATGAATTGGAGAATAGAATATAATAAGAAATCAAATACAGAAGTCTCTTCTTTGCTTTCTTTCTGATAGAGGAGATATTCTCCTACTGGGTCCTCCCCATCTTTTCCTCTTCCCTTGTGTCTCTCGTCACAGAGCATTTTCCTCCAATATATCCAATATAAATTTCTCCCTAACTCGGTAAATTAGTGGATTCAATTACATTGAGATATTTGTAATACTCACTGAATCAAATTTCTCCCTTTTGTTTTTAGTAAGCTCAAACTAAATTGAGTTGACTGTTTTCCTTCCCTGAGTCCCCTGTAGTCTCAGATTCCCACAGATCCTCTGTTATTACCCCTCACATACTTCATTGGCTTTGTGTTCTGCTTTGTCTTCCTTCCTAAGCAAAGAACTCCTGGAGGACAGTGACATTGCCTTTTATCTTAGCATTCCTGCTCCCAGTGAAGTGTTTGCTGAATGAATGATCTTTGAAAGATTATAAAAGATTTTCCATGTTTGCTTTTGCACAATAAAGCTGTGTTCCTGAAAACTTGCAGCAAACAGAGTATTTGCAAATCAAATCGTGTATTCGCACAGGAGGGAGCTTCCTGTTTAGTAGAACCTTGGAGTGAATCTTTAAAAGAGTGGAGAACTAATTCAACAAATTTTGATTAAGCAGCTGCTGTGTTTCAGGTACTGGGATCATTGCTGGGAATCTAGAGGTGAAAAACCTGGGTCCTGAGTTTCATCAATCATCTCTAACTCAGCGAGTCTAGTGTTCTGGGCTTTCCTTAACTGGGTGCTATCTTTATTTGATGGGCTACGTTAGTTACCAGAAAAAACAAAACAAAGTTTTTGTATATTTCTTTTCAATATAACAAGATATATGTATAATATGTGAATTATATAATTAGATATGTAACACATGTATATCTTGTTATATTGCAATGGAATATACATACAATTATAATTATAATATACATGTAATTCTTATATATATTATAGAAGAGGGCAGGTGAAAATTTCCATGAAAATGGGTTCCGGAAAAGTTCTTAAAGCTCTTCAAATATACACTCTCACCCTCACTGAGAATTCCCTTAAGGTTAGATCAAGAGACTTTACAAAAAAGTAGAAAGCTGAGTTTGAATCCTGACTTCATTTCTTACTAGGTCTTATTAACTGTGGGAAATTTAGAGTCTCTCTGAGCATCAGTTCCTTGTCCATAAGATGGGAATTATACTACCCTGCACAGCTGACAAAGGGATTAAATAAGATGATCAGTGTGAAAGCACAGTGCTTGTTACATGCTCAACTCCAGCATCACCACGCCTGCCTGACGGTCTGCCTTCCTCTCTCTGCAGAGTTTAGGACCGAATTCACCTGCAGCTGGAGATCCTGGGATAGTCACCCACCATGGTGAGGGAAAACTCTGCTACCACAGGTCCTAGGAATTCTTCTTTAAGCTCTGAATAGAGAAATTTAGGTTGTCCCATTAACCTCATCTACAGAATCATTTAAATTCTTTAAACCAGGCGATGGCACTGTCCCGAACTCTAGCCCCATTCTGAGCCTTACATTGAGACCACCATCTGTCCCACTGGTCACACAAAGGAAGTCAGGCAGAGCATGTAGGTACCTCGACACAAACTGTCTCCACCATTGAACACATAACCTAGAAAACATGCTGCTCCCTTGGGGAAAGGGTCAACTCGGGGCAGGACATGTTGTCAGGGTGTGGTAAGGACATTGCCAAAGGGCTCCTTTTACCTCCTAACATGGCAGCAGCAGGTGGATGCCTTTCTTTCCTGACAGGTCTGAGACGGTCCTACCTTCCCAGATCCGCTGTCTTTTCTCACAGGCAAGGACAGTCTTTGCACAAGATGTCCTGAAGAGCTCCCCAAAATGAGACAGAGATAAAAGTACTTTCAATGGCTTGGCCCAATTCAGAAATCTGAAGTCAACTCACTCACTTGCAAATAAATTAAGAAACTATCATGTTCCTTTTTAATTTTATCTTAAATATTAAGTAATCTACATTTTGGTATATTATGTTTCTTTTGCTTCCCTTAGCAGATGAGGAAAAGGACTAAAAATCACAGTCACAAGAGCTGACATTTCTAAAGCAACCAGGTGTCAGGCATGTTTTTTGTGCTTCTCATTAATTACGTTGCTTAATCCTCATAGCAACCCAACTAATACCATCCTTAGCCCCTTTTACAGAGGAGGAAAAAGAGGCACAAAGAAATCAAAGTTCCAAGCAGCAACTCATATAAGAAGTGCCTTTTTAGTACATTTTCTATGCAAGTATAAAGCATGTACAACAATAAAATGTACTGCCCTTGCCTTATAAAAATCTGCAATGTGATTGGATAAAAGTCACATGCATGTCAAACTGAGAATGCGAAATCAACTGAAGAGAAGTGGAAGGCAGCGTGGGAAGCATGCCAAGTGCCCAACATGGAGCAGGGTAAACAGTGGGGCTTCAATATGTTTTTTTATTTTTCCTTATATACCATATTTCCCTCCATCGCACCCTCTCTAGATGTCAGCATTTCTCAAATCTGTCTTGGCATCCCTCACACTTTCCCTACTGAAGCCCCCTTGGACCACCTCATCCCCATTCTCCCTCAGTTAGGACCTCTCTGCTGATAATCACACGTTTATCAATATAAGCTCCCCTCTTGGACCAGTGTCCCACATCTGCAACTGCCTGAGGCATATTCCGCTACATATTCTGTGAGCCCATCACAGACTAGTATAGAGCAGACCAACTGCTTTCCTCTCCCAACTCTCTTTCCCTCTTTAATCACCCCAAGCCAAGAGTTTTGACCTCCCCGACTGGCCCACTGGATCCTCGGGAGGAGGATCATCTCTGACTCCTTCTCATCATTTAATGTCCAAACAGATCCTAAATTCTCTCAATTATTTTTTTCAGTATTTCTTGCAAACTTCCTTTTGTTTCCTATAATTGTTGTCATAATTATGGCTCTTTGCAGTTTCTGCCAAATCAGCAGGTTTTTTTTTTTTTTTTTTTTTTTAAGAGACAGGGTCTCACTCTGTCACCTAGGCTGGAGTGCAGTGGCGTGATCATAGCTCACTGCAGCCTTGAAATTTTGGCTCAAGTGATCCTCTTGCCTCAACCTCACGAGTATCTGGGACTATAGGCCTGGAATGTGCCACCATGCCTGGCTACTTTTGTAGAAATGGGGTCTTGCTATGTTGCTCAGGATGGTCTCAAACTTCTGGCTTCAAGGGATCCTCCCAACTTGGCCTCCCAATGTGCTGGAATTACAGGCATCAGCCACCACAATTGGGCCAGACCAGCAGTTCTTGATAGCTGTGGCACATCACTCAGAAGTGGTTTGATGTTGGTCATGGGTCATCTGTTTTCAAACAAATTATGTGTACCAATGAGTCACTTAAAATTTTGGAGTAGATTCGAGGTTATGTGTACAATATGCAAGACAGTAAGAATGCAGCAGCAAGTGGAGAGAAGAGGGACCAGAAGCTGGTGGGCTGTGAGTCATCCGTCTCTGCCTGGACACAGGAGTGCAGCTAGTACTTGTGATTGGGAACCACGCATAGGGTAGTTGTTTGGGAAAGCAAATAGAATTAAAAGAGAATGATAAAAAGTGAAAGAGGGACAAAGAGATTTTCTGGAGGTAGAACCAGATTAGAGTTGGGAGCTAGAAAAGGTAGTCAATTCCTTTCTTATTCTGTGTATGCTTGTCACAAATTGCTTAAACAGGAATTTACTGAGTTCTTAGATGAAAGACAACTGTTTTGGAAGGTAGTGAGGGAGTGGACACCGTGTATAGAGCAGAAAGGAAAGATATGTTGATTGGATCGTTTGGTTTTGGTGTGACCTGCCAAATTTGGCAGAGGCCAAAGAAAGGGAGTTGGAAAGTTAGAGCAGCCTCTGACACACGGGGGACAGGAACGGTAAACTGTTCATAGGTTCGGGACACTTGTAAGTTTGAGCTGTGTAGCTCACAGCTGCAAGAATAATGATGATGGTAATAATAATTAACCTTTATTAGACATTTGCTGTGTGGTGGGCATAGCAGTAAATGCTCTACATGGGTAATCTCACTAATGGCCTTGTCTTGTCAGGGCCTTGCTGGCTTGTATTTGTCTTAGTTCACATACATATGTGAGTGGCAGCATGAACCTGGAAGCCAGACAAACCTGAACTCAAATTCTGGCTTTATTATCGCCTAGTTGTGTGACCTTGGGCAAGGCAGTTAACATCTGTGACATTTGTTTATTTCTATGGGGATAGTTAAAACTATTTTTTAGTGGATTTGTGAGAATTATGGAGGTAATATGTGGCATGGAATAGATTTCTAGCTGTCCTCCAAAATCTATTTCCCCCCTCTTATTCCTGTGTGCATAGTCAGACTACATTTCCCAGCTAATCTTGCTGTTAGTTGTGGCATTGCAAGAAGAAAGCTCTTCCTGTGGAATGTGAACAGAAATGAATATATGTTGCTCCAGGCCTGGCCTATAAACCCCCATGTGTGAGGAGCACCACCTGGAATACTAGATAAGAAAGAAAGAAACTTATTCTAAAAGTCCCTGACATTTTGGAGTCTGTTGTCATCTATTCTACTCTAATACCTAAAGTGAGAGTCTAGCACCCTGCATGGTACCTAGGACTTGCTCAATAAATGCTCCTCCCATCGGAGCAGGGTAAGAGTTTGGCATCTACTGTCTAGTGAAAAGTGATACATATTGTAGATGTTCAGTAAATTCTTACTGGCTGATTAATTAGTAGTCATGCGGGAGTATTGCTTGGACAATAAGAAGAAAACAAATTACCAAAGATACCCTCCTCAAAACTAAATCTATACTTGACCTCTTTTATCAGAGATGACTCTCCCTTAGTGACATAGTATTTACTACCTGGGATTGAATTGCCTGGCCTCTTGTGGTGAGCACACAGGTGGCTGCTGCTTATTGAATTATGAGCCCTTGGCTTCTTTTCTCCCTTTTCCAATTATTTTGTGGGAAAAAAAAATCTCAGCATGCCAAAAAGAACAATTTTTAACAATGGGAACTACTAAATTCATTAGCACACATAACCTGGGAGGGTGTTAAGGTTAAGAAATTTTGAATCTCTGGCTTTCTAAGCTCCAGAAATGCAGAGCTACATGAGGCAAGGTCTCTTGAGTGGGCAAGAGGAAGCCCTTCACCACTTTAGCAAATCACTGGAGCTCTCTGAGGTCCATTTTCCTCTGTAAGATGTTGCTAAGGTCCTCTCTCCCTCAGTATATTTTATACCCAATCCTTTGAAGTTGGCTGGGCTGTTGAAGATCATATGAATAATGCATGTCATGCACTAGGAAACAGGCACATCGTGTTATGCAAAGGTCATGCTGCTTACTACTATTTTTATTATTTCAATGGAGTCAGGAGACCTAGGTTCTAGTCCTGACTCTGCCACTAATTAACCATTCTCCTTGAGTCAAATCAATTACCTTCTTTGGGCTTTTGTTCCTCATCTATAAAACAACACTCTTGATCCAAATTATCTCCAGGGTCCCTTCTAGCCCTAGAATTCTGTGTTTTTAATTTTTTCTGTGATTCTGTTATTAAAAAGCAGTCAGCCACATCATTGGCAGTCCTCCATGACAGCTGGCTTTCATTTCTAACAAGCTAGGGCAAGGCGGGGCTCTGTGAAGCATCCTTCTCGGGCACTGCCTGTGTTCCCCTGGGAGCAGCTCTGGGGGAGACCTGTGAGGGCGCAGCGGCAGGGCAGCCAGCAAGAGCCATTCTTTCTAAGTCCTGGACGAGGCGAGAAAGAACCCCTAGCCTGAACCACTATTCTCTTGAAGACAGTGTATGTTTTATCGTCAGCTGAAAGAGGGCTCCATTGATACTCCCTGTAAGCCAGTATTGATTTCCTCTCGAGCCTCTTTACTGAAGAAATAGCATATGTGTGTGTGTGTGTGTGTGTGTGTGTGTGTGTGTGTGTGTGTGTGTGTGTGTGTGTGTGTGTGAGAGAGAGAGAGAGAGAGAGAGAGAGAGAGAGAGAGAGAGAGAGAGAGAGGGAGAGGGAGAGAGAGAGGGAGGGAGAGAGTTAGTTATTGTAGGCTGTCCTGTTCACTGCTCTCACCCCACAGTACCCCAAATCTTCCTCCATAAATCCCTCTGGGTTCTACTGTGCCTTTGTGCCACCCTTGCCACACTTGTAACAGAATCCCTCCTTCCCCACCTGGCTTTCTTCCTCCTTCCAGCCTCTGTTTTCACTCTGTAATTCATAATCACTCTATTTTTTATGCCTCTCCATTTTCTACCTCATTAACTCTTATTCTTGGCATGAAAGAGC